>JAHKKF010510604.1:0-16177 GCA_019740295.1 Labeo calbasu | reverse complement strand
CGGACAGCACGCCAAATATGCATTACTATACTCCGGCTAATTATATGTAAGCGTGAACTCGTGAAATGATGTTTTATTAACAAGGTTCGGGAGGAGCGTGTCAGATACCTAGCCTAATTACCACAAGAGGAGTTCACTCAAGTTAATCAATGCTACAATTTAAATACAGCTGAACTTGCCTCTATCCATTTGATGGTTTATCAGCATCCCACCACCACCCCATCTCCTCACTCCTCACACGAGTTCTCACTACACCTAGGGGGGTTCTCTGGGTTCGGGGCATTCCCGAGCTCGGAGCCCTTCCCTGGACAGCACGCCAAATATGCATTACTATACTATATTACTATAATTATATGTAAGCGTGAACTCGTGAAATATACACAAATGTAGATTTGTTAAAGTTTCTCCTTGTTTTATGGCATTTAAAAATGATTTTAGAATTTTATTTCAATTCATAAAACATTTAAAAATTGTAATGTAATTGTAATGTAATTTAATAAAAACTGTAATTTTAATTTGTGTTATAATTTGCTTTTAGTATTATTTAATGTTTATTTTATTTTTATTTATTCATTTATTTATTTTAGTATTATTTTGTTTATTATATTTGCTGCTTGGATTTATGAGAAGGGTCTTGCTGCAGACGTGCACAAACACCTGCACTTCTACAAGTGACGTCACTTGCAGTCTTTTTTTATTTTTTATTTCATTTTATTTATTTATTATTGTTTTAATTGAATCTCTCAACATTTTACAACAATAGCCAGGTGGTGAAGACAAGAAAAAAGAAACTAAATTACAATGTCACTCGCAATCGCCACTTGCACTCTCTGCTGCCTGTGGCATCACTTGCAATTCACAAAAATTGTGTGTGCGAGAGAGGAGGGGCGCTGAAAGCAGCCAGGCCTGACGGCGTGTGATGAGGCACACTTGACGTCAATGAAGCCTCATCACCGCCGCTGTTGAAAGGCCGAGCATGCCTCTCCTTGGGAGACTGGTCTCTTCCCCATGCATGCACTCTGGTGTCCTCGTGGGTCCAGGAAGAGATTGTTGAGGGGAATGAGCACCACCGAAGCAACGAACTGCCGGACCCTTGAGACGGCTGACGGGCGAGGATACCGGGCCGTTGAATCCCCCAGAAGTGCTGTGGGCCAAGGAGGGCAAAGCCACTGGATGAAGCTGCCGCCCCTAGAGCCGTGGACCTGAGAGGGGAGTGCGTGAGGCTGCTGGACTCTGCCCCTTACCTGGACCCTTCCATGGATCCTTCCCTTTCGAACACTGCCCCTCCTTCATGGAACTCCCCAGCACGACGAGGACACCAGATCCCCTGTTTATTTTGGACACTTTATTCCCCTTTTTGGACACTTTTGTTTATTTTATGTTTAATAAAAGCCTATCCGAGGCCTGACATCATGCCCACTGTGTCTGTCGTTTGCTGTAACCTAGAGATGTTTTTGGTTACTCTTTCTAAAATGCTAAACATGAATAATGTTGCTTAATGTAAGTTACCAAGACAGTGATAAAGACAATATTGCAAGGCATACTATGTGCAGATACGCATATAAGCTCAAAATGTGTATGCAACGCATTTATTTACACATTGAGTATTTTCCTCTCATATAAAGAAAACGCTTAATGCACTGAGACAGAGATATTAAAAAGCACATTCTATAAACACCTTACTAATAAAGCATACTATGTGCAGAAAAAAGAGATGAGCTCAAATTATGAACTTTAAATATAACTGTCTGTCTTTGTTACAGAGGGAATGAGGCGAGGAGCGGGCGGATCCAAACGCAAGCTTTTATTGATAAACAGAGACATGGTCGTAGACAGGCTGGGTCAAACACTGGCAAACAGGTATACAGACAGCATGAGATGGTGTGAGTCCATAAGAGGGGCGAACAGAGTCTATGACAACAAGACAAAGGGTAAATCCACAACGGGCAAGAATCCAATAATGCTAGGGTCAAGACATGAATGACAACATTAGATACAAGAAATAACTAGACTTTGAAACTCGGAAAGGGCTCTGTAATGCAGCTAACACAAGATGAGTGCTAAACGCTGTACAATACTCGGCCAAGAGTAGTGGGAAGGGCCTCGTATTTATGCAGTTCGTGATTGGCTGCAGCTGTGAGTGCGGTGAAACATGGGAAAGGTAGTCCGGGGTGTAGTGCAACAGTCTGTGTAATAGCAAGGCGACCTCTGGTGGCAAGTGGAATGAAGATCAGGAACAGATTCATGACAGTCTTAATGTCATGAAGCCATGTTAAGCGTTTTCCTTTGAATAGTATGGTTTCTCTGCCCTACTGGTCCAGTAGGGAAATACATATTCCCTGCTAAAAAATCCAGCATAAACCAGCATGGATTCCAAGATGGTTTATGCTGGTTAATGCTGGTCTTGCAGGGTTGAGTGTCAGTAGGCCAGTTGTCTATATGCAAGTAGTGTTTTGGGGACAAAGAGTTATTGCTTTTATTTAACACATTAATAATGCAACAGAAAAACAATATAAGGTTAAAACATGATTTATTGAATTATATGATAACTTTGCAATTTTTTAATTGCTTTAAATATGATTACATTATTGTAATGATAAACTGTTAAAACGTTTCAAAGCATCAAAAGAATTGTCTCCTGTTTAATAAGACCTATACACAAATCAGTTAAAACGAGCTTGAGTACATTGCTTAACTAATTCATTTAGAGATATGAAAACCAAAAAATGCTTAATAGAAGCTTATTCATAAGCTTATTCATAAGGGGTTATGAGACAAGCTCTTTCAATGGGAGAGTTAATAACAACTTGATAATGAAAGTTCAAAACTTAAAGTTTTTTGTTTTTAAAGACTTTAAAGCTTATCTGGGAAGTCACATATCTCAAAATAACATAAGTGGACATGGCAAAAAAAAAAAGTACAAATAGTAAAAGGTATGTCAGTGCAGTGAGGACCATGAAATTTTATTGAAAATAGTGACAGCATGCACTTTTTGTCTGCAACTGCTGAAACAGAGTTAATTCAACCAAAGTCAATGGCCAAGTGCCCGATAAAATGAACACTAATTACCATAACAGTAACAGACTTCAGCAACATTTGTACTTGAATTCATAAAAAAGTGAATAAGCTGGTATGATCCCAGTAAGACCATAACAAAACTTGTGTATGTGTTACTCTACAAGTGATGACTAGACATAAGTGATGACACCTATGATTAACAAGCAGAATCAATGAGAATAAGAGGAACAGCAAGAACACAAAAAAGCGAAACACAGGTGAGCAGAAACACGCCAACTACTTACAGCAACACAGCCTTAGATGAAATCAATATCTCACCAGAGGGTGATTAAACAACTGCAAAAACAGAATTACTATATTCACCTTACTGCAAACCAGTTTGTCTTTTATTTCTTTCATATGGTACTGTACACAAAGGTTGCTAAAGTCTGTTACCATTATGGTAATTAGTGTTCCTTTTAGTTGGGCACTTGGCCATTGACTTGAATTAACTCTGTTTCAGCAATTGTTGAAAGTGCATGCTACCGCTTTACCGCTAATATTTTATGGTCCTCACTGCACTGACATACCTTTTACTATGTGCACTTTGAAATCAGGGACTGACAGCTGTATTTGGACATATGTGACTTCCCAGATAAGTATGAAAGGCTTTTAAAAACAACAGCTTTTAGTTTTGAACGTTCATTATCAAGTTGTTATTAACTGTCCCATTGAAAGCTCTTCTACATACAGCTCCCGTTCAGGGGAGTTTTTACACAGAATGATAAGAGCGCACATTATTTTATTATTTCACACACAGTATTTTAACTTAAGCGTTGTAAGTCATGCTTCTTTTCTTATGTCAGTGTTTGGCAAAGAAAGCTAGGCATAAGCCTACAGTATCAGACATTGAAAGATTTGAAACAGTACTTAGAGGAATTATTCAAGTTTATTGCTGTGGCTATCGTCCTCTGATGGGCTATCGTCCTCTGAGGATGAAGGTTCGGCGAGGCTGCCTCCCTCGGGTGCTGTGCCCGCTGACGAATCGGACCCGGAGTTGACGGCCATGCTCTCCCGGGCAGCCGTCAGCATCAGGCTGGAGGTCTTAGACTGCCCAGTCCCGAGCCCTCGTGGCTGGATGATTGGTTTCTTGAAGCGGGTTGCCCTTGCGGCCAAGCTTGCGGTGCTGCGGGCCCGGCCGCCTCTGCCTTGTATGCCATGGCTATCCTGCAGGTTCACTAAGCCAAGGCACTGAAATAAATGCACAAGGGTAGTACTGATCCGGGCTTGATGAAGGAGCTGTGCTCGGTGACTGACTTTGCCCCCCGGGTGAAGAAAGTCATGGCGCGGTCCCTCAGGAAGGCGATGTCCACTCTGGTGGTCCAAGAGCGCCATCTCTGGCTCAGCCTGGTGAGATGAAGGATGTCGACAAAGAGCCTTTCTCGACGCTCCCATATCCCAGTTTGGGCTGTTCGGCGACACTGTCGATGGCTTTGCCCAGCAGTTCTCGGCAGTACAGAAGCAGGCCAAGGCTATCAAGCACATCTTGCCCCGTGTGATGCCCCATCAGCCACCACTGCATCCGCAGGGCAGGCCTCAGTCTGCTCGTTGCCGTGGGCACCCACCTGCGCCCGCCAGAGGTGCTCCGGCTTGACTTCCAAGTCCCTTTTTCTCTGGGTTCTCAGGGTTGTGGGCTGACAGTGTGCAGCGTAATACCTCCACACTCTCACCCCCAATGCCCCTCCTTGCCAGCAGCCAAGAGATTGCAGTTGGGAGACGCGAGGCCTCTCCACGCATCTCTGGCCAGTCCCCCCAGGGACTTGGGGAGTTCTGCGAGTACGGTTCAGAACGCGATGCCTTCTGCGCCATCCAGCTCTACTCCCCCCTGCTGCACCACCTTGGGTACGTCGATTGTGCTTTTGGTGCCACTTGTACGGTATCTGGGGGCATGGCTTGCGTTACCCAGCCCGTCTCGCTGGCTCATTTGCACAATTCGACTTAGCTATGCGATTCAGTTCGCCAGGTGACCTCCCAAGTTCAGTGGCATTCTCGAGACTTCAGTGGCAGTTTGAGATGCATCTGTCTTGCGTGAGAAGATTGCTGCTCTCCTGGCAAGGGATGCAATCGAGCCAGTCCCTCCAGCCGAGGTGAAGCAGGGGTTTTACAGCCCCTACCTCATCATACCCAAGAAAGGCGGTGGTATCTGGCCAATCCCGGGTCTGCGAGTCTTGAATCGGGCCCTTCACGGGCTCCCCTTCAAGATGATGACACAGCACATTATCACATGCATCCAACTCCAGGATTAGTTTGCAGCAGTCGACCTGAAGGACGCTTACTCTCATGTCTCGATTTCCCTCGACACAGACCGTTTCTTACGGTTTGCGTTCGAGGGCCGGGTCGGGCATGGCAGTACAGGGTCCTCCCCGTCAGGCTGTCCCTGTCCCCCCGTGTCTTTACGAAGGTTGCGGAGGTTGCCCTTGCCCCGTTACGGGAAGTGGGCATCGGGACCCTCTACTAGCTCGACGACTGGCCTGGTCACAAGAGCAGCTGTGCGATCACAGGGACCTGGTGCTCCAGCACCTCAGCCAGTTGGGGCTTCGGGTCAACTGGGAAAAGAGCAAGCTCTCCCCCGTGCAGAGAATCTCTTTTCTTGGTATGGAGTTAGACTCTGTGAGTATGATGGCACATCTCACCAACAAGCATGCCCAGTCAGTTCCTTCAGAGGCGGGATGGTGGAACCACTGAAACTATTTTAGAGGCTCCTGGGGCATATGGCATCCGCAGCCACAGTCACGCCGCTCGGATTGCTTCATATGAGGCCACTCCAGCACTGGTTACACTCCCGGGTTTCAAGATGAACATAGCGCCGCAGTACACATCGTGTGACGATGTGTCCCCTGGGAGTGGCGACTCCACCCAAAGACGATCCGGCTGATCTGGAGTCGATTAGAGGAAGCTCAGGTAGTCCTGTTTGCTTCCCATGAGTCTTCCCACTGCCAGCTGTATTTTTCCTGCACCGAGGGGCCCCTCAACATGCGTCCAGATCTCTGTGTGGTTCCTGGACTGGACGTGGCAGACTTGAGTGGTCTCCCACAAACTGTGGTGGATACCATCACTCAGGCTTGCGCCCCTTCTACAAGGCAAGCCTACGCACTGAAGTACAGTCTGTTCGCAAACTGGTGTTCTTCTCGCCAAGAAGACCCCTGAAGATGCATGGCTGGAGTAGTGCTTTCCTTCCTGCAAGAAAGGTTGGAGCGTAGGCTGTCACTCTCCACCTTGAAAGTGTATGTGGCTGCTATCACAGCACAGGAAATCACAATCTCATCGTCAGGTTCCTGAGGGATGCCAGAAGGTTGAATCCTCCTAGGCCACCCCTGGTGCCCTCCTGGGATCTCTCTGTTGTCTTGACTGGACTTCAGAGGGGTCCCTTTGAGCCGCTGGTCTCAGTTGAGCTGAAGTTCCTGTACCACAATCCTGACTGCGCTCACTTCCATCAAGAGGGTCGGGGACCTCCAAGCATTTTTGGTAAGGGAAGAGTGCCTAGTGTTCGAGGCGGCATACTCTCACATTGTCCTGAGACCCCAGCCTGGATACGTGCCCAAGGTTCCCATCATGCCTTTCGCGATCAGGTGTTGAACCTGCAAGCACTGCCCTCGGAGGAGGCAGATCCAGCCTTGGCGTTGCTGGGGGTGAGGGCTCACTCCACACAGAGTGTTGCCTCCTCCTATGCGTTGGCACACGGTGCCTCTCTGGCAGACATCTGTAGAGCTGTGGGCTGGGCGACACCGAACACCTTCGCGAGATTTTATAATCTCCACTTTAAACCAGTTTCTTCCCGTGTGAAGAACTGAACGTGTCACGCTTGCTGCGCCATTCCCCCTCACCTGGGGATACGAGCACCTTTGTCCTCCTCCAGTTCAGTTCTCTGAGGCAAACCCTGGTGGAGTTCCTCCAGCACTCCCGGCAGTCAGACTGGGCTTTGTCTCCGGTCAGCCCCTGTACTGGGCTAGGTGTCCATATGGCTTGGTTCCCTGCGGGTAATCACATTTGTGTATTCTTCCACTGTAAGGCTTCCCTCTCGGGAAACCTGTGTCTTCTCTTGGACAGACCGCTCTGTTAGTCTCTGTTGGCAGTCGTTCCTTCCCTACTCTCAGGTAGGACCTGCCTCAGAGACCCATTACATATGTAGCACTGCCCCAGGCCTGGAGTCAGTCCATATCTGAATCCACCTCCCTATGGGCAGGATGTGGCCTCCGTAGTGCCCTTCTCTGGAAGGCTCGCTTCCCCATCATTACGAAAAGCTGTACAACAAAGAGGAAAGACTACAAAGCATCTTTCATTGAAGGTCGAAATCCCTTCTGCTAAGAATTTCTGTGGTGAAAGGAACAGCGGCTTGGCTATCACCCTACAAGTACCAAGGTCAACGAATTCGCGCTGGGGCGGTGGGAAGGTTACGACCTTTGCGCAAATTACTCAAGATAAACTAACATTTGTTGTTCTTTTTTATATTGCTGAAGAGTGTTGATCTTTCTTCTTTTGTATTCTACTGTACACTGTAGGTGAATTTACTTTTCCTTCAGTCTGAGGCTTTTGGTACGAAAGGGCTTTTACATTTGCCAAAAAACTAAACTTCTTAAATAAAAAAAAACAAGCCCTGCCCAGATTTAAAAAGTAATGCAAAAGTAACATAACACATTAATTTCCATAAAAAGTAACTAAGTAACATAATTAGTTACTTTTTTGGGGAATAACGCAATATTGTAATGCATTACTTTCAAAAGCAATTTCCCCAACACTGAAAAAAAAAAAAACTTTTAATCCATCATGGCAGTGCTCATCAGATACTCAGGAAAAAAGTGGATATAGCTGTAATGATGATTGACAGAACTGAATGATAAGGCTCCTTTCGAACATGTTTGGAACTTTATTACAGTTTTTCTTGGTTGCTAACACACTATAACTTATTCATTTGGCCCAATTTTCTAAACCATTCATACAGTTTTCAAAACTGAGACATGTTTCTAAAAACTTTTAACACATTTCACCTGCTTTCATACATGATATTGTGTTTATAGTTTTGAGAAAATGGTGAATTTTTAATGAATTGTGTGTTAGCAATCGAGAAAAACTAAGTGATAAATTTTGCTGCATCAACAGTGTTATTAAACTGAATTCAATCAGTCAAAAAGACTATATGTGCATCTTAGAAAACATTCAAAATTTCACAGCTGTCACTTCAGTTTAACAGTTCAGGGGAGCATTTCCAAGAAGCATTAGCTGATTATGGTCACAAGTTTCTGTGTTACCCACATACATTGTTCAGCAGTTTGATGTTTCCTGAAATCATATTTTGCAAAAATTTGCACTCAGCTTTGCAAAGTTGTGTTTGTAACTACATCTCTCAATCCAGGGGCAAGTACTAATATCTGTTTTCCATTCTGAATGTGACTGGTTTAATGCTTCTAATATTTTCTTTTAATTATGGCCTGTTAGAACTTCTGCCCTCTCCCAATCTGAACACATTTTGCTTATAGACCTATGTAAAATTGGCAAACATGGTAACTAATATTGAGTTCCTTGTCATGTCCTTTATCTCCTTGATTGGGGGTTATCCCTTTGATTATGTATTTGATCCCTTACACAAAGAAATATATTTTCGGTAACATTTTATTTTAAGGTGTCCATAATATAGAGTAATTACCTAATTAATTACTTAGTAGTAGCCATTGTACTTACATGAAACAAAACGTACTTACCATGTAACTAAGTTATGGAACAGCCTGTAATTACAGTTTGTACTTATGTAGATGTAATAGGCAGCCACTGTTACACATATGAAACAGGTCGAGTCGGTTACACAACTACTTGTACACTTAAGTACAATCTTAATACACTTTATTTTAAGTAGCTTATGCCTGTGTAATATTATGTAATTGTAATGTATTACATGTATTTAAGCTGTGTACTGGTCGGTTAAATCAAACTAAGATGCAGCTGGATAAGGTGTACAGTATAGATACACATGAAGTACACTTAAGTACAATCTTGAAACACTTTATTTTAAGTAGCTTATGTCTGGATGCTACAAAGTACTTCATTAGGTAATTACTCTGTATTATGACACCTTAAAATAAAGTGTTACCATATTTTCTTATATATGAATGATCACTATATTAGATCATTTACCGGTATACTGAAAATATACAGAATAATATATTGTGTTACAGTTTTTCTCAGTCAATTTGGCGCTTTTCTCCAGTGCAGGGTAAACACAAAATTATCTTAATCAAACAGTTCCACTTTACTGCAAAATGATGCACTGCAATTTTTAAAAGTAAATATTAACATCTAATTTATAGTTGTGTTCTCTATTGATTATAAAACACATTTAGCTATAGATGCACATATATGCTAATGAAAATACATGTTTATTGCAATTCTTCAACAGGGAGTTTTGTTATATATATATATATATATATATATATATTGTGTAGGCTATATCTAAACAAAATAAAATTGTTATCCATCACCTGCCATCACCCATGAGAAAAAAGTAATTGCTCCTTTAAACTTAAAACCTGTTTGTGCCACCATTAGCAGCAACAACTGCAAACTCTTCTGATAACTTTTCAGGATAATTCATGTATACAGCAAACACACTGTCACGGATTGGCCAGGCTCTACAACCACTCACACGCAGCGATCACAGTCACCAGAGTTTTAATCACACACACCTGCAAGTAATCAATCTCCCACACATAAAAGCACACACCACTCACCACTCCAGGTCCGGGCTCGTTCATACGAAGCGGACTCATTGTGAAGCTCTCCCCGAGTTCACAACAGTTACCTACCTGAAGATACTTACCTTTATCTCTGTTTCATTCCAGTCCATCCAGTCAAGCTACATCCAGTCAGTGGTGTGTGTGTCGTAAGTTCTACAGCTGTCATCCAATGGTGTGTGTGTTCCCTCTGTTCTCAAGTTCATCTCCCGTCGTTCCTGCAGAGGAAACATATTCCAATCAGCTCGTAGTAATCCATTCAAGAACTTGACATACCTGAACTGTGATACTCACCTTATCCTGCACGTCATTCTTCATCTGTGCTCTGCTGTAAATAAATATTGTTACTTTCACTTACCTCAGTTGTCCGTCTGCTTCCGTAACAGTAAGCCCGGACCTACAACAATAAACAGCATGAGCAATCCCGATCCGTTCCAGGAACTGGTGGACTCGCTGCGGAAGGTTTTGATGAGGTCTCCAACCACCATGCCATCCACACCACCTCCTGACGCACCACCAGCACCAAGCACTTCTTCGGCCACCGTTCCTTCCAGTCCCATGGCCCGACCGGCGCCCTACTCTGGCGGGGCGGAGGAGTGCAACGGATTTCTATTACAATGTTCACTCATCTTTACTATGCAACCTGCTTTATACCCCACAGATCAGTCTCAAATAGCTTTCATAACGTCACTGCTTATCGGACCAGCTCTCCGATGGGCCGAAACCATCTGGCACCAAGCTGGTCCACCAACTCGTTCCATCCAGGCATTCATCGCTCATTTTAAGGAGGTGTTCAGTCGCGCTGATGAGAAAGTATCCGCTGGTGAGCAATTATACCATCTTAAACAAGGAACTATGACTACCCACGAATATTCTCTTCGTTTTCGCACTCTAGCTGCCACCAGTGGGTGGAATGAGCGATCCCTCCTGACCACTTACCGGCTTGGATTAGAACCAAAACTCTGAATGCAGTTGGCGGCTTTGGATGACAATATGGGGTTAGAAAAATTTATTCAACAATCTCTTTGCTGTTCTGATCGTATGAAATCTTACCAGTCCAAACAAGAAACAGTCTCTACTGCACTCCTCCGTCCGTCTGAGCCAGTCAACCCTTCAGAACCAGAACCCATGATCATCGAATCTGGTAAACTCACCTCCGCTGAGCGACAGAGGAGGCTGACCCGGGGTCTGTGTATGTACTGTGGAGCTAGCGGGCATGTTCGGCTGAACTGCCCGCTCCGTCCAGTTCGCACATCGGTGAGTGGCATTCATTCAGACATCGAAAATATGCATCCCCTCACTACCAATGTACAGTTAACCACCCCGTCAAGGATCTACTAGATTCAACCCATAACAGGCGATAATACTTCACGAACACGCATCCACCGTAAATGTGAACCCATTAATCTCCAGATTGGACTTCTACACAAGGAGGATATTCAATTTCTGGTTCTGGAGGGTGCCACCGTGGACATCATCTTAGGGCGCCCGTGGCTGGTGAAGCATGATCCCATCCTCTCTTGGGGCTTCGGTGAAGTATTAAAATGGGGTGAAGGATGCACCACAGGCTGTTTCCCTGAGCTCCCTCAACCGATCCAAAGATCTCTGCCCGTCTATACCACATCTATTGAAAGTCCCATCGAGAAATAATCTGTTCAGATTCCAGATATTTACACTTCCTATAAGGACGTCTTCTGCCCCAAGAGAGCTTCCCAGCTACCTCCGCATCGGCCATGGGACTGCGCCACTGACCTGATTCCGGATGCTCCAATGCCCAGTGGTAAAATCTACCCGTTGTCACTTCCGGAGACTAAGGCCATGGAGGAGTACATTCAAGAAGCTCTGAGTCAGGGGTACATACGTCCTTCCACTTCTCCTGCAGCATCCAGTTTTTTCTTCGTGGCGAAGAAAGATGGAGGGCTGAGGCCATGTATCGATTACCGGACCATCAATCAAGGCACCATTAAATTCCGTTATCCCCTTCCTCTCATCCCTGCGGCCCTCGAACAACTCAGATCCACAAGGATATTCACCAAGTTGAACCTCCGCAGCGCCTACAACCTGGTGAGAATATGTGAGGGGGATGAATGGAAGACCGCCTTTGTGACCCCTACCGGACATTATGAGTATCTGGTCATGCCCTACGGTTTGGTCAACGCCCCCTCCGTATTCCAAAACTTCATTCATGAAGTACTCCGGGAGTTCCTTCACCACTTCGTCATTGTCTACATAGACGACATCTTGATCTACTCCCGGAGTGAGGCAGAACATCGTCACCACGTTGCGGAGGTCCTTCAAAAACTCAGAGAGCACCAGCTCTATCTCAAGGCTGAGAAATGTTCATTCCATCTTCCATCTGTCAAATTCCTGGGATATTGTATAGACCATCAGGGGGTTCGCATGGATGAGAGGAAGGTCTCTGCAGTTGTTTCCTGGCCTGAACCCACTACAATCAAAGAATTACAAAGATTTCTCGGATTCGCCAATTTCTACAGACGTTTCATTCCAGAACATATCATAGTCAATCCCACTGAATGGTCCGCTCCTCCAATTGTCGCCACTCCAGTACCCAGACCTCCGCCGGGCTGTCCACCAGGTCATCAGTTTGTTCCACGGACTCAACGGGTAGATCTGATTCACTCCATGCACACCTCCCTGGGCACTGGGCATCCAGGGGTCAACAATACCCTCTCGTTGCTATCCGAACGCTTCTGGTGGCCGTCCATGGCAAGGGATGTGAGAAGGTATGTTCAAGGTTGCAAGGAGTGTGCCATGTCAAAAAGCCCCCTACACTTACCTGCAGGAAAACTCCATCCCTTGCCTGTCCCGAACCGCCCCTGGTCACACCTAGGAGTCGACTTCATGACAGATCTCCCTTCATCAGATGGAAATACCTGCATCCTAGTCATCATTGATCGTTTTTCGAAATTCTGCTGTCTTCTACCTCTGAAAGGACTCCCTACTGCCCTGGAGACAGCTGAAACCCTTTTCAATCATGTCTTCCGCTACTATGGCATCCCAGAGAATATTGTCTCAGACAGAGGACCACAATTCATCTCCAGGGTATGGAAATCTTTCTTCAAGCTCCTAGGTGTGACCGTTAGCCTCTCCTCTGGATACCACCCTCAAACTGTTTTTATGGCATGCGGTCCTGGTCCTTATGGACCACAGCCTTCTGCCAGACAGGAGTGCCTCAAAAACTTTGTGTCCAGGGTGAGAAGTACCAGCCACAATCTTAACTGCACGCTTTAGGATCCTGGAAGCGTACAGGTCCTGAAGAGATGTAAGGTTGCATCCAATTACCTTCTCAGCAGAGCAGACGAGACGTTGCAGTTGGCTTTTGTCCTTAGCAGTGGCAGCAGCATACCAGATGATAATGGAGGTAGTGAGAATAAACTCGATGGAAGAGTAGAAGTGCACCATCATTGACTTTGGCAAGTTAAACTTCTTCAACTGCCTCAGAAAATACATCTTCTGCAGTGCTTTTTTCGATCAGAGAGTTGGTGTTGAGCTCCTACTTAAGGTCCTGGTGATGATGGTACCCAGGAAGTGTACAGAGTCCACAATTTCTACTGGGGAGTTACACAGGACAATGGGGGCAGGTGGGGCTGAGTTCTTCCTAAAATCAACTACCTACCAGTAAATAACAGAAGTTGTCCTAGGAGGACTAAAAACACCCCCACCAGCTTCTCTAAAGGAGAGGCCATGAGTTTTTACATGGTCAGTTAGGGTAATTCTGATTTCATTTGAAATTCATCTGCAAGAGCGGAGAGATCTTGACATGGAATGTGGTTTAAGGAGATCAGCAATATGCTGAGGTGCTTGTCCATGCAGTGCTTTACAAACGAGCAGCAAGACCTTAAAATCAATTCTGTATTTAACTGGTAGCCAATGCAAGGAAGTGAGAACAGGAGTAACATGCTCTCTTTTCCTAGTGCTCGTCAAAAGTCTGGCTGCCGCGTTCTGTACCAACTGCAAACGATGTATAGAAGAATGAGATAGACCCATATATAGTGAATTGCAGTAATCAAGCCGTGATGTAATTAGAGCATTACTTCTAGGTCCTTCTTTGAAAGGAACTGTTTTAATTTGGCGATGGATCAGAGATGAAAGAAGCTTCCTTTGACAACAGAATTTATCTGCCTGTCAGATAGTAGATCAGAATCAAAGACAACACCTAGGTTCTTGACTTTCTTATGCAGTCTTAAAGACAGGGAATCTAGTTGGCTTCCAATATCAGTGACACACAATGATGATCCGAAAGCAATGGCCTCAGTTTTGTCTTCATTTAACTTTAGGAAGTTTTCAGACAACCAGATTTTAACTTCCTCTAGACAGGAAATAAGATTTACGATAGAGTTTCCATTACCAGACTTGACAGGAAGATAAATTTGTGTATCGTCAGCATAACAGTGAGAAGAGACATCATATTTCTGAAAGATAGAGCCAAGTGGAAGCATGTATAAAGAAAAAAGCAAAGGACTCAAAATGGAACCTTGTGAGACACCACATGTGATCAGTGTTGAAGATGAATTGTGCTAAACCAATATTAACTGAAAAAGTTCGACCTTTAAGATACGATGCGAACCAACTTAATGCAACCCCCCGAATACCAACTCAAGCCGATTTAATAAAATGGAGTGATCTATTGTGTCAAAAGCTGCACTGAGATCTAAAAGAACTAAGATGACCCCGTCTCCAGAATCTAAGCAACACAGGATATCATTTGTTACTTTTAACAAAGCAGTCTCTGTACTATGAATAGCCCTAAATCCTGATTGAAATTTATCAAGCAGGTTATAGTCAGTCAGATAAGAAGAAAGCTATAGATAGATAACCTTTTCGAGAATTTTTTATAGAAAAGGCAGCTTAGAAATAGGCCTGTAATTATTTAAGATATCAGGGTCCAAATTTGTTTTTTTCAGGAGAGGCTGTACCATGGCATGTTTGAAACTTGTGGGAACCACTCCACTGGTCAGAGAGCTATTTATAAAAGCCAAAATAATGGGGGAAACCAAATTAAAAATATCTTTAAGAAAACGTGACAGAATGATATCCATTGGAGAATTTGTAGGTTTCAATGAAGAAACTATATCCTGCAGCTGACTCAGTGAAACAGAGTCAAAATGTCTGAAAGAACTAGAAGGCAAAAGGGGTTCAAAATGACCCACAACAGGTGGGGATATTTGTGCTCTAATGTCCTGAATTTTATCCACAAATAATTCAAGGAAATTTTCGCAAGTCTCCGGTGTAGCAGCAGAGTAGCCTACTGTTGTAGAGTTCAGGACCGAATCGATTGTTCTGAAAATGACCTTAAAAATTGGCATTTTTAGCAATTATTTCAGAGAAATAATTTGATTTAGCCTTGTTAACAGCAGTTTGGAAATGCTTTAAGGAGTCACAGAACATTTCATACAAGACCCTAAGTTTATCTTTCTTTGCTTTTCTACATTGCTGCCCAATAGAGCAGGTATGATCATTTAGCTATGGCTGGATATCTGTCCTTTGTCTAGATCTCAGTGATTTGAGTGGAGCTACCTGGTCCAGAATATCAGCACTAATTGTATTAAATACTTCCGTCAGCTGTGATGGATCCATTGTACTAGTTAACACCTCTGTAATTTGAGAGAGATATGAGGAAACATAAATCTCTTCAAAATGCTTAACTGTAGAAGTAGTAATCACACAAGTGAGATGCCGGCTCTCTGGGGGAGGAGAGGTGGGTTGTGACTGCAGGGATTCAAATAAAACAAAGCTATGATCAGAACAGCCAGAACACCTCAACGTGGCTCACATGAAAACCAGATGTTAATACCAGATCAAGCGTATGACCTTTTACATGAGTAGCACCTGAAACTGTCAAATTAAAGGAGTCTATCAAACACAAAAATTCCTTGACTGAAGGTTGTGTTTTACAACAAATATGAATATTGAAATCTCCCAGGATTAACAATCTGTCACAACGAGGTACTAGTGTTGACAAAAACTCAGAGAATTCACCAATAAAGTCCTTGTTATATTTAGGTGGTCTATAGATGAGTGCACAGAGTATGGGACTAGTTTGATCGATTTTCATTAGCTGCACTTCAAAGGTTGTAAAGGCATCAACAGGCAAATGTTTGCAATGATGAAGGTTCCTGAACACAGTAGCTAAACCACCACCACTGTCACACGCACCGGATCACGTGAGGTCACGAGGTCCCGGAAGTAATCTCCGTGGCTATATAAACAGGAAGTAAAGGTTGGTTTGGCACCAGACATTGAGTTCATGTGGGACTCTTTCGAAGGTCGTCTTCTCTTCCATCATCTCTACTCACGTGAGTACCGCTCTCCGGAGCTTTTGTGTGTTTGTCTGTGTGCGTGTGAGAACGCGGATTTCCTGGTGGGAATCTCAACTC
>JAHKKF010510603.1:0-12052 GCA_019740295.1 Labeo calbasu | reverse complement strand
TGTTGTTTTTTATATATAGTAATATTGTATTATAATGAATGTTTTATATCATAAAATATAATTATAGAAATTATAACATGTAAACCTGATTTAATAATATATAATATTGCATTTTACATTAGTAATATTATATTATAATTAATAGTATTATAATTATGAAGGTCATATGTATTGTAAAATGGAAATGGAGATTACATTATATTATAAAATTATAAGATAATTATAATGATTATATATGATATGATGATAATATATAATATATTTTATATTATATAGTAATTTTAATTAATAATGTTATAATTTATTGTGCCGAATATATATATTATAAAATGGAAATGGAGATTATATTATATTGTAAAATTATAAAATGTAATTATACTAATTTATGATGCCTGATGTAATAATGTTGTATTTAATATTAATCATTTGGGTAAAATGGTTCTTTTTAAGTGCTGAGTGAATCAACATTGCTTCACTGAGCTTGGTGCATTGCATTCTGGGATTGCTTTTTCTGGTAAGGGTATGTGTGATGCTAATCAGACTTCTCTTTCATTCTCATGCGGCGTGCGCATGTTAGCGAGAGTATCGCGGCTCCTGCATTACACTTACAGATAACAGCTGTTCAGATTGCAGACCTGCTGTGCTTCTGAATCTCATGCGAGTCAACATTATTCTAAATCTCATGGAGCTCTGCAGGACAGGCCACGTATTTATTAATTCCTCCATCAGTTAGAAGGATCTTAAAAATTTGTGTGAAGTCTTGATCTTTAAAAAAAAGATTTCAATGTAATGTGACTGTGCTGTTTCTAATCGTTCAGTACATCGTTCGCCAGTTTGTGAGCGGCAGACTTTCAGAACATCTGAGCGACCAAATGTCGCTTGTGTAACACAGTACTGTATCCATGCAGACATTTGGCACGGTTGGTTTTTAGTGGTGCGTGCAAAACCATAGCAGTTGAAATACTGCTCTTTGAGGTTAAAGGAATTAGTCACCAAAAAAAATTTAAATTTGTTGAAAATGTACTCCCTCTCAGGCCATCCAAGATGGAAATGAGTTTGTTTCTTCACCAAATTTGGAGAAATGCAGCATTGTATTACTGTTTCACCAATGGGTCCTCTAGAGTGAATGGGTGCCGTCACAATGAAAGTCCAAACAGTTCATAAAAACATCACAATAATCCAAAAGTAATCCACACAACTTCAGTTGTGATGTATTTATCACCTGTTTGGACCCTCATTCTGACGGCACCCATTCACTGCAGTGGATTGAGAGTCCAAACAGGTGATAAATACATCACAACTGGTGTGGTGTGGATTATTGTGATGTTTTTATCAGAAGTTTGGACTCTCATACTGACGGCACCCATTCACTGCAATGGATCCATTGGTGGGTGCTGTCAGAATGATAAAAACATCACAACTTCAGTGGTGTGGATTACTTGTGGATTATTGTGATGTTTTTATCAGCTGTTTGGACTCATTCTGACGGCACCCATTCACTGCAGTGGATCCATTGGTGGGTGCCGTCAGAATGAGAGTCCAAACAGGTGATAAATACATCACAACTGGCATGGTGTGGATTATTGTGGATTATTGTGATGTTTTTGTCAGCTGTTTGGACTCTCATTCTGACGGCACCCATTCACTGCAGTGGATCCATTGGTGGGTGCTGTCAGAATGAGAGTCCAAACAGCTGATAAAAACATCACAGCTGGAGTGTTGTGGATTACTTGTGTATTATTGCGATGTTTTTATCAGCTTTTTGGACTCTCATTCTGATGGTACCCACCAATGGATGTACTGCAGTGAATGGGTGCCGTCAGAATGAGAGTCCAAACAGCTGATAAAAACAGCAGAACTGGAGTGGTGTGGATTATTTGTGGATTACAGTAATGTTTTTATCAGCTGTTTGGACTCTTGTTCTGACGGCACCCATTCACCGCAATGGATCCACTGGTGGTAAAATGCAGCTTTTCAGAGAAACCAGGATTGGAGATCTTTTAGAAACAATACCAGTGGGTGTCTGTAAATGAGTGAGCGTTGAAGGTGCTTTCCTGCGTGCGATTAATGAGCGATTATGTCATGCCACAGGAACCCCCTTCGCTCATTATAGTGAGGTGTTTTCAGCCGCTGGATGATGTCAGTGTTTCTTGAGCAGTTGTGAATGAGAGGCAGGTTAACAGGTGCTACTGGTTTCACATTTGACTAACTGAAATTTAACGGACTTTAACTGTGTTCATTCACACCCTTTATTCATCTGATGTACGTTAATGGGGGAAGCGCAGATGTCCAGTATGACAAGTTAAACATTTATTATAAGGGTGTTTGCTTGTTTGCTGATGCTTGTTCTTTGTCATTGGTGTTACAGCTGTTGTTTGCTCGAAGCATCAGGTGTTGATAGAGGTTTAACAGACAATTTTGTGCTTTTGTGCGCCTATATGAAAGCTCACAACAGAATTGGAAAGTAATGTAGAGATTATCCATAATCCATTATCTATAATAATATATAATGTAATGTTTTATTTTATTCAGTTTGGATAATAGTATCTGTTAAATGCTTAAATGTTAATGTAAATAATGAAGATTATACTATATTATATAATGGAAACAGACATTACATTATATTATAACATAGTTATACTAATTATAGTTTGTAATAAACTATATAATAATATATAATGTTATTAATATTATAATTAAGGTTTTTATTTATTAAGGAGATTATATTGTTACATGGAAATAAGGTGAATTTATATTTATATTATTATTTATATAATTATTATTTATAATGTATTTATAATATTTCAATGTATAATAATATAATACATAATGTTGTTTTTATATTATATAGCAATATTAGAATTATTATTTTTAAATGAAGATTAGAAATAAATTAGATTAGAAATAAAACTGTTATAAAGATAATTTATAATATAAAATTGAACTATTTATAGTGTAGTGTTTTATACCATACAATAATATTATAATTATATATTGAATATTACAATTATATTGAAGTTTTAATTAATAATCACTTTAGATAATAGAGTTATTAAATGCTTAAATCATTAATATATCCAACCATATAATATATCATTTAGTATTTTATATTGTATATAATATAAAAAATATTATATATTATATATATAAATTATCATTTAAATGTTAAATATATATATATATATATATATATATATATATATATACATATATTATATTATGTTATAATTGATTATAAATATAATAAATAATATATTAAAGTAATATAATTATTTTTAATTAATTATGGAAATTAGATTAGATTATAAAAATTACAATTAATAATTCCAAATGTAATATGTTGTATATTATATTATATTATATTATATTATATTATATTGTTAAAAGGTAATATTATAAAGATAATAATATATAATTTTAGATTATAAAGTAATATAATTAATTTGTTAATTAATGATGGAAATTAGATTGGATTATAAAATAAGACATAATTATACAAATTCTAATTTATAATTCCAAATGTATTAATATGATGTATTTTATATGATATATTATTATATTATAATTAATAATATTTTAATTAATTGATTGATTGATTTAAAATGTTATAAATAATTTATTATGACTAATATTTGTAATTTCAGTGTCATCATTTTTCCCATTCTCTTACATGTAGTGTCTTTTTGACCTAATAAAGTGTGTGATAAGCGCTGACTGATCTCAGGAGATGCTATTAATCATTCATCATGCAAATAAGACAGATCTGTAACGCGATCTGGAATTTATTCAACCTGAAATGCAAATTACATGCAAATCCTTCAGTGTGTTTGTCACCTGACCGCAAAAACAGGACACGTCTCTTATGATAAGACAGATGGGCATACAACTACTGTTCATAAAAAATAAATTACAAACAAAACGTTTCTTGAAAACATTATATTGAGTGTCATGCTTCATGCTTTATTTGCAACGTTTCAGCTACAGGTTATAGTTTTAGTTGAGCTTCACTACAGCAATGTATTTCTGGTTTTAATGAATGTCTGTGCATGTGTCTGTCGTAGGAGGCCTCGCTGGTTTCCGACAGAACCACAATGATCTGTGCGAACACTCTCTTCACCTGGAGGAAGGACAGGACGTCAGTACCGCGATGGGCCTATCGGGGGCGCTACCTCATTCCCTGCCCTCCACGCCGGACATCGAGAACGCAGAGCTGACGGCCATCCTGCCCTTCCTGTACTTGGGCAACGAACGGGACGCTCAGGACCTGGAGCTCATGCAGCGCATGGACATCGGCTACATCCTGAACGTCACCACGCACCTGCCGCTCTACCACTACGACCTCGGCCTGTTCAAATACAAGCGCTTACCCGCCACCGACAGCAACAAACAGAACCTGCGGCAGTACTTCGAGGAGGCCTTCGAGTTCATAGGTACGTAGGAATCTAGTGAAACCTGTCAAGAACTTTTCAACCCCAAAATCAAGAGGAAAAAAAATGAATTAAATTTTGCTGAAAGAAAAAATGTAATTTTATTAGTTTGTTATAATATTTAAATAAAATTATACATATATAATTATAGTAAAATAATTATCTAATATAGTAATGCAATTATAATAAAAATTGTAAAATATAATGAAATATGATGTATAATTAGGCATAAATTATGTTATAAATAAATATTATAATTAATATATATTATATATTTAACAAAAATATATAATGCATATAAAATAATAATAAATCATACCAAATGTACAAAATTATTATTATAATAATTATAATTCATAATAAAATAATAAATGACATATAATTAATGATTGTAGAATTATAATTGTCATTTTTTAATGACAATTGCAATTTCTGTGTAATTATATGTATTATAAATTATATATTAATAATTGCATAATTATAAATAAAATATTTCATATGAATAATAATAATATAGAATAAACTATATTAATTACTCTTGTAATAACTACAATTAATAATATAAATATTATATTCTAATTACTGTTTGTGTGTAATATATATAATATAATGTATGAATAATATGTAGAATAAGATATATATATATAATAATAACATAATATAATTAAAATGTTATATATAATGCACAATAAAATATGTATATGTTACTATTATAATAATAATAATTATAATATATAATACAACATATTATAATAAAGTAATTAATAATTACTATATCATAAATAATTATTAATTCTTTTTTAAAGAAATAATATGTATAATATTATTTATAATTATAAATAAATAAATATTTATTTATTTATTTGTTTATTTATCTATATATTTATTTATTTATTTATGCAGCCATTTATTTGAGATTTAACCTGATTTTGTGTAATATATATACAATTGCAATTTATGTGTAATTATATGCATTATATATAAATAAATTATATATTAATAATTGCATAATTATAATTTAAAAATTTAATATGAAAAATACATGAATTAATTATATTAATTATTCTTGTAATAACTGCAATTAATATAATGATGAAATTCTAATTACAATTTGTGTGTAATATACATAATACAATGTATAAATATATAGAATTAATAAAAATGACAATTACATTTATTTATTTATTTATTATGTAGACATTCTTTGAGATTCAACCTTATTGTGTGTAATATATATAATGTAATAATATAATGTATAATTACGTATGTATTACGTAATAATTACATATAATAATAATTAAGACGCTATATATTAAAATTATATAAATGAAAATTGTAATAATTATAATTAATAACAAAACATAACATAATTACATTTATTTATTTATGGAGATATTTCTTTGAGATTCAACCTGATTGAGAGAAAAAAAATGACATTTTGTAGAGCAGGGACATTAGTGACTTAACAAGTGCTTGGGTATAGAAATGATTTCAGAGAAATCCCGCTGATGTTTGATGACGTGTTTTGTTTTTCCCATCCACAGAGGAGGCGCACCAGGCCGGCCGGGGGCTCCTCATTCACTGCCAGGCCGGCGTGTCTCGCTCCGCCACCATCGTGATCGCCTACCTGATGAAACACACCTGGATGACCATGACGGACGCCTACAAGTTCGTCAAATCCCGGCGGCCCATCATCTCGCCCAACCTCAACTTCATGGGCCAGCTTTTAGAGTTCGAAGAAGACCTAAATAACGGCATCACTCCGCGCATACTCACGCCCAAACTCACCGGCCTCGAGACCGTTGTATAGTGTCTCCTTTCCATACGGAATATCCTTGAGACGTGCATGAGGAAAACGGACAGTTTTTTTCAGCCAAACACTGTGCTGCGGTCATGCGACGGCTCTCGGCCGCTGGTGCTGGCTAAAGCCCTCCGAGGAGGCTGGATTTTCGCTCGTTTCATCGTTCTTACTCTATTTTTATACACCTAAGGTGGCTTCACTGTGCAATAACGTCTGTGTGGAAAGCAGCCGGGTGCGTGATGTGTATATAACGGCACCGAGACTCTCGGCCCACCCGGTTAGTCGTGTACTTTTGTGTTTTTCTTACATTTAGGCACTGATTTCTGACATTTAAAACACCTGAAACCAGCTTTATACATGTTCGGATGCGTCTTTGTGTATTTATGTCTTTAGCATCGCTGACAATCAGAACAAACCTCATTTGAATGTCCTTTAAAATTAACCGATTGCATGATTGCGCTAGAAGAAGTATGCAAGCATAGTACTATTATATACTGATCAAAATATAGCTAAAATCATTTGCTTGAATATTAAGAAGTTGTTTTATTTGTTTGAATTGACCGTTTTCATATCAGGTTGGTCAGCGGTGCACATTCGGTCTGTTTTTGCTTCTGTAAGTGTGTTTTTGTCCGAATGGGATTGTTATCTAACGTATATTACGCTCGTATGTATGTTTTTCGGCTTCACTGTGTTCAACGGTTCAACTCTCTCTTGACTCTCATGACCTCAGAAAGGTAGATGGATGCTTGTGAATTTCAGCTTTTTGCGCACACGTAAGAATTGTGCCTCTATTGGTGCCTTAACTCATTTTTCGGATTTTTTTTGAGTGTGTGAAACGGCTTTAAACCAGAGCGCGAGGCGTTCGTGTGTGTTTTAATGTGCTGGAAGAGTCAAAAGGTTGATTTCTATCATGATTTTGTTCTCCTTTCTCATAACAGAACTGAAACGCTGTGAAATAACAAAACTCTGGGCTCGTCTAAACGTTCAAACGCAAAATGTACCAGAGGACGGTTTATTGTACTTCACCCGGACTCCTCACAATTAAGGGTTTTTCTAAAGAATACATTTAGTTTTTCAGCTTTACACAAACCTCCTGCACTTTGGCTGTACGGTTTTGAAAACTTGCATATTACTGCTTTTGTTTAAGTAGAAGAAGTAGAAATACAACTAGAATGTTTACCTTGAATGGTTTCAGTGAAATTGTATCCCTATATTTGTAATTTATATATACATATATACATATATAAGTACTGAAAATTTGAGAACGCAAGCGACTTAAAACAATAACAAGAGATCCTCACAATCTGTAAAAGCTGAGTTTATTATTATTATTATTATTATTATTATTTTGAAAACCCAACCAGCACACTTATTAATCTGACTGTCTACTGATTAGAAATTATTAGAAATTATTATATATTTAAAGCATTAGATCAGACACTGTGCCAATATTAGAAAACAACCTGCTTGATCACTTTTTCTCTTTCTTAGTTTTTACCAAAGCTTTTATTTTTCATGGGATGAGTGACTTTTTATCTAACAAT
Source organism: Labeo calbasu (assembly GCA_019740295.1). Lineage (NCBI taxonomy): Eukaryota > Metazoa > Chordata > Actinopteri > Cypriniformes > Cyprinidae > Labeo > Labeo calbasu. The sequence goes on along the minus strand of JAHKKF010510603.1, from coordinate 4,280 downwards.
TCTGACTTTTTTCCTCACAATTCTGAGAAAATTGCAAGATATAAATTCAGAATTGCAAAACAAGTCAGAGTTGTGAGATAAAAAGTCACAGTTGCCTTTTTTTCTTTATTCTGTGAAACAAAAAACAGAATTGCAAGATGTAACTTTATCTTTAATCTTGCATTTCTAAGATTTTATCTTCTTTTGTAGTACAAGTTGTAGTAACCTTTTTTTTATTCCATTGTAAAAATAAATAAATAAATATGCAAAATGTAAACTCAGAATTCTAAAAAAATATATATTTATATTTTTTTCTCACAATTCTGAGAAAATTGAAAGATATAAACTCAGAATTCCAGAAAAAAAATGAATTTTGAGATAAGAAGTCATATTGCCTTTCGTTTTTTATTCTGTGAAACAAAGAACAGAACTGTGAGATGTAAATTCTAAGAAAAATAATTCTGAGTTTATATCTTGCAATTTTAAGTTTTCTCAGAATACGTAAGTTTCAGTTATTTTTTATTTTATTCCATTGCGGAATTAAAAAAAAAAAGAATCACAAAATGTAAACTCAGAAATCAAAAAAAAAAAAACTTTTTATCTTAAAACTCTAACTTTTTATCTTAAAAAAGGAAAGTTTATCTCTTGCAATTGTGGGATAAAAGGTTTGTTACCTTTTTTATTTTTTGCCCTGTGGTAGAAAGAAAAAACTGAGAAAAAAGTCAGAATTCTTACAATTTATATCTTGCAATTCTGACTTTTTTCTCTTAGAATTGTGATTTTATATCTTATTCTGAGTTTACATCTTATTTTTATTATAGAATCATCAAAAACAATTCCAAATTGTAAGATGAAAAATTTGCAAGTACTTTTTTTGTACAATTTTGGCATCTTGCAATCTTGCAATTCTGACCAGAAAAAAGTGACCTTTTCTTATTCCATTGCAAATTTAAAAAAGAATTGCAAAATGTAAACTCAGAATTTAAAAATAAATAAATAAATAAATATTTTTTTCTCACAACTCAGCTCTTGATTTTTTTGTCCTGTGAAGAAAAAACAGATTTGAGAATAAAAAAGTCATACTTCTGAGTGTATATCTTGTAGTTCTGTGTTTATATCTTATTTTTCTCAGAATAGTAAGAAAAATTTCCAAATTGCGAGATGAAAAGTTGCAATTATCCTTTTTGTTTTAAGTTTTGGTGAAAAAAAACCCCTCAGAATTCTGAGGAGAAAATAATTATTTTTAGCTCTGTTTTCTTGCAAATCTGAGTTTATATCTTGATTCTGATCAGAATTATGACCAGAAAAAGTAAAACTTTTAATGTAAAATTATTGTGAGAGTAAAAGTCAGAATTCTGAGGTTATATCTTCTTTTTTTCTCAAAATTGCAAAAAAATGTCTAAATACTGAGTTTATATATTGGAATTCTAAGATTGTATCTTCTTTTTTAGAATACATAAGTCACAGTACCTTTTTTATTGCATTGCAAAAATAATAATAAAATAAAATAAATAAATAAAAACAGAATTCCAAAATGTAAACTCATAACTGAAAAAAAATCCACATTTTTTTTTTGTCCTGTGATAGAAAGAAAAAACAGAATTGAGAAAAACGTCAGATTAAATCTTGAAATTCAGACTTTTTTCTTACAGTTGTGCATTTATATCTTGTAGTTCTGAGTTTATATTTTGTTTTTCTCAGAATTGTAAGAAAAAATACAAATGTTTTGTTCATTTTGACGGAAAAAACTCAAGAGGAGAAAATAATCATTTTTAGCTCACAACTGTTTTTTCTTGCAAATCTGAGTTTATATCTTGAACTTTTAAGGTGAAAGAATTGTGAGAATAAAAGTCAGAATTCTAAGGTTATATCTTCTTTTTTTTAGAATTGCAAGAAAAAATTCTAAATTCTGAGTTTATATTTTGCAATTCTAAGATTTTATCTTCTTTTTTAGAATACATAAGTCACAGTAGCTTTTTTATTGCATTGCATTGCAAAAAAAAAAAAAAAACAGAAATGCAAAATTTAAACTCAGAATTAAAAAATATATATATATTTTTGTCCTGTAATAGAAAGAAAAAACAGAACTGAGAAAAAAAGGTCAGTTTTAATCTTGAAATTCAGACTTTTTTTCTTAGAATTGAGCATTTATATCTTGTAGTTCTGAGTTTATATCTTGTTTTTCTCAGAATTGTAAGAAAAAATTGAAAAATTGCTTAAAGTTTTTTTTTGTTCATTTTGGCAGAAAAAACTCAAGAGGAGAAAATAGTAATTTTTAGCTTACAACTGTTTTTTCATGCAAATCTGAGTTTATATCTTGATTCTGACCAGAAAAAGTCAAACTTTTAAGGTAAAAGTATTGTGAGAATAAAAGTCAGAATTCTAAGGTTATATCTTCTTTTTTTTCAGAATTGCAAGAAAAAATTCTAAATTCTGAGTTTATATTTTGCAATTCTAAGATTTTATCTTCTTTTTTAGAATACATAAGTCACAGTACCATTTTTATTTGGTAAGAAAAAAATTAAAAATTGCTCAAAGTTTTTTTGTTTTGTTCATTTTTGGCAGATAAAACTCAAGAGGAGAAAATAATCATTTTTAGCTTAAAAATCTGAGTTTATATCTTGATTCTGACCAGAAAAAAGTTAAACTTTTAAGGTAAAAGAATTTGAAAATTAAAGTCAGAATTCTGAGGTTATATCTTCTTTTTTTTCAGAATTGCAAGAAAAAATTCTAAATTCTGAGTTTATATTTTGCAATTCTAAGATTTTATCTTCTTTTTTAGAATACATAAGTCACAGTACCATTTTTATTTGGTAAGAAAAAATTAAAAATTCCTCAAAGTTTTTTTTTTTTTGTTTTTGTTCATTTTTGGCAGAAAAAACTCAAGAGGAGAAAATAATAATTTTTAGCTTTAGTTTACATCTTGCAATTCTGACCAGAAAAGGTTAAACTTGTACGCTTGACTCTTTTTATTACAAAGAAATACAAGTCCGAATTCTGTGTTTGTGTTCATTTTTCTCAGAATTGCAAGAAAAAAGAAGGTCGCAATTACCTTTTTATTTTTTATACCGTGGTGGAAACGGGCTTCCATATGAACCTCCTATAAGATGTAAAAGTATAATGAAAATGTTGGATGATTAAAAACTGAATGCAAAGCACATTTGTAATATTTTAAGCTCTCCTGTAAATTTACCGCGGTATGCTAAAGGTGCAGACTCTGTTTCATTCATGTTCAGCTGATGCAAAGTGTGTTTATTTTCCAATGCTGGTTTAACGTCACTTCTGTCACACTGTGCTTGTACGAGCGCCACCCGGACCATCTGAATCCGGCTCCGGGATTTCAAGGGCAAAAACTCTCCGGGTGCGCGCAGCAGATGGTAGACATATTTGCTAATGGATTTCTATGCATTGTTTATATTTTTGCACTGACTTTAAAAAAAAAAGAAGAAAAGATAAAGAAGCTTATAATTTTCTTTTTTTAACTTATTATTTTCCCACAAAGGTGCTACGACGCTGGAGGCCTTCCACACTGTTTTTGCATGACCTGCTTTGGTAAAGTGTCTTCCTGTAAGCCAAGAGCTCTCTTTAAATGTCAGAGTTCACAACACTGTTATTTTGTAATGTGGGGTTTGGAAATAAACGACAAAAAGAAACGATTCTCGATGACTTATTTACTGTTTATTATGCTGACGGTTGCTTAAGATAAACTGATGCGCATCACTCTTGCTGTTCTTCATACTGTAATTGTTTTTCAGCAAAAATGTAGCTTTATTTAACCAAGCAGCAACATAAAAAAATAGCAACACCCTGGCAACCAGCCAAAACATCTGAGCATGTGCGTAGCAACACATTACAACCTACTCAGGACGAGTGTTGTTACTGTGAACCAAAGCACACACACATATATCTATATCTATCTATCTATCTATCTATCTATCTATCTGTCTATATATATATATATGTGTGTGTGTATGTGTGGTTCTAAAAATATCATTATTTTGAATCAGCTCTTCTTTTTATCTTAATTTTTAGCAATTTTTATATTGGTTTTAATTTTGGTTACGTATAAAGTATTTTTTTAATAACTAAATAAAAATGAGAAATGTTGCTTTGGCAGTTGTAGCTGAAATAAAAGGATTTTTTCTTTATATATTTTATTTAAAATATATATAAAAAAAAGCCTAATAAAAATTACTGAAATGAAAACTGAGTATTAAAAACTACGAGACGAGAAAATATTAATAATATATAATAATACTATAATAGTTAAAAATAATATTTTAAAATTATTTTATTTTTTA
>JAHKKF010510602.1:0-15672 GCA_019740295.1 Labeo calbasu | reverse complement strand
TTTTTTTTTAGCATTTTTGTGTATTTGAACCCTTTCCAACAACTGTATGATTTTGAGATCCATCTTTTCACACTGAGGACAACTGAGGGAGGCTCACTGATGCTCCAGAACAGGGGTCACCAGACCCGGTCCTGGAGGGCCAGTGTCCCTGCGGAGCTTAGCTCCAACCCTAATCAAACACACCTGAACCAGCTAATCAAGGCCTTACTAGGTATACTTGAAACTTTCAGGCAGGTGTGTTGAGGAAAGTTAGAGGTAAACTCTGCAGGACACCGGCCCTCCAGGAACAAGTTTGGTGACCCCTGCTCCAGAAGGAAACCCAATGCATCAAGAGCCAGGGGTTTTTACTCTGATCTTCAAATTTAAAAAAAGTTTTTAAATGCATTGTGTTTCCTTCTGAAGCATCAGTGAGTGTTTGAACCTTCAGTAATAGTTGCATATGAGTCCCTCAGTTGCCCTAGGTGTGAAAAGATGAATCTCAAAATCATACAGTCATTGTTGGAAAGGGTTCGAAAACACAAAAATGCTGAAAAACCAAAGAATCTGTGGGACCTTAAGGATTTTTTTTCTGAAAAACAGCAGACAGTTTACCTGTTCAGGACAAACCAGGGACTCAAGGACAACTATCACTAAACAAAAAACAGCTGTGGATCATTCAGATAACAACACAGTATTAAGAATCAAGTGTATGTAAACATTTAGAAATTCAACTATTATTTTTTCTTGTGGACTATATGTAAACGTCTTTTATGTGAAATATCTTATTTAGGTCAGTACTAAATAAAAGATAACATGCATTTTGTATGATTCCTTTTATTTTGTTAATAATTAACATTTTCCAGTTTTGCAAGGTGTAAACTTGTGACCTCAACTGTATAGTTTATGAACAAGTAATGTGTTAGTCTAAAGCAACATTCATCTGGTCAGTTTTGAGCATAACTCCATGCAGCTACTCACAACCTAACCACAAGCTCTTCTGCACAATGGTAACCACAAAAACAGCAACATACTCTTTCAAATGTCAAACATAACGCATTAAACACTAACCGGTCTTTACTAAAACATAAAACAACTCTTGATTTCAACATTTATTCTCCTTAAGCTTATCCTCTTTATAGCTGGAAAAGAGACACTTCCATTAACACACTAGGACTTCTTAAAAAAAATTAATGCAGACATTTCAGCCTAAATGAATTTAAATTACAATCATCAAAATAATGTTTGCAACTTAAAAAGTTTATTTCAATCAATGAATTAAAATGTATTTAAGTTCATACATTCTAAAGGAGCATGTGAAATGCGTTGAGTCAGTTTTCTTTCCTGTGTTGTTTTCATTAGCTATGACTGACAGGTTCATGGCTCATTTCAGTCTGAGGAACCAAAACTGCAGACAAGTACCACTGTGCTTACATATATCTATTTCTCCAATTTAACACCCTGTGTTTGGTACTAGATAATGAGTTTGCAATTCTCATGGTTGGTTCAATATGACATTTCAGATTTGGGGCCAAAATATGCATTTTTTTCTCTCATCAGGCTTAAAGGCTTAGGCTTAAACAATCCCAGCCGAGGAAGAAGGGTCTTATCTAGTGAAACGATTGGTTATTTGCATAAAAAAAACACAATTTAAATACTTTTTATTCTCAAATGCTCATCTTGCCTTGCTCTCGTTGATCTCTGTGTATTCTGACTCAAGACAGTTAGGGTATGTCGAAAAAAACTCCAATCGTATTTTCTCTTTCAACTTCAAAAGTCAATTCAAAATCATCCTACATCGCTACAGAAGTACTGACCCAGTCTTTGCAAAGTAAACATGCAAAGAAGGTAAAACAGCGATATTAGATGTCATGACCCGGAACAAAAAAACAGTTTAGGCTGAGTGAGACAAGACGAGCTCTTGACATTAAAAAGTATATAAATTGTATTATTTTTATGAAAACAACCGATCGTTACGCTGGATAAGACCCTTTTTTCTCGGCTGGGATCGTTTGAGGCCGCATTTAAACTGCATTTTAAAAGTTCAAAATTGGGGCACCATATCAGTCCATTATATGAAGAAAAATGCTGAGATGTTTTCCACAAAAACCACAAATTCTTTACGACTAAAGAAAGAAAGACATGAACATTTTGGATGACAATGGGGTGAGTATATTATATGTGAATCTTTGTTTTGGAAGTGGACTTCTCCTTTAAATATGGTTCATTTCCTCTTCTTTAGTTTCTCTGACTTTACTGTACCGTTCCGTCTGTTGGTTACCAGTAAAAGAGAAAAACAGTTGGAGGGCTGAGCATCCAAATTACTCAAAAAATCTGCCATGATGATACATGATGAGACAATATGTGTCTGGAATATATTAAGAATCATTTGTTTTTGTCTATTTGTCAGTGTTTTTAATGGGAAGATGTTTAATGTAGGTGATTGGGCGAGACATTTTTAACTAAATAATGTAATAGCATGGGGGTTTCCATTAGGGTTTTAATGTGACACAGAGATTCAAAACAACACATTTTTTAAAAGGCCCCAAAAAATGTAAACACAAACACATATGTGCTGGTCTGTTATTGAATTTACAATTGCATCTTTACTATTTGTACAGCAGATACCCGTTTAGAAATTGCTAGTGAAAAGTTTCATGTTATATTTCTTTCTATGGTGCACATTTTATGTGTGTCATTTTATTAGTAAAGGGAAAGTGTAAAGTGGTGTGTGGTTTTAGCATGAAGCACTGCAACGACAACGTGTGTACAAAAACAGAACAGGTCGAGTTGTTTCTCATGTTTTTCTGTAGCAGAGGTATTTTGGGCACATGTATATAAACCATGTGGTATAATGACACTGAATCACACTTTTTTCATAACGCCTCTTTCTTTCTTTCTGTCACTGGTGTTTTAAGACACCCCTGCACTGTCAGTTAGACACTGCGTCATTCACAGAGGAAGTAAGATCTGATGCACTCCCACTGCCACTGATACAGACTTTAAGAACAACACGGCCACAAAGGGCGAGTCCAACTGTCTTAATTGAGGATTATTCTTTGGAGCATCTTTACAGAATAAATTAAAGGTAAGAACATGAAATCTATGAAATTTTCTTGACTTTTATATTCATTCTAATTTGTGTAGTAATGCTTTTGTCACTGTACTCACATTATTGCTTATTTCAAATTTGGTCTTTTTAATTAATGTCTTAATATGTTTTCATAAAATGTCATCTAATGTTTAGCTAATGTTTTATGTCATTTTATGTATATAAATACCATTTATTGGGTAGTCTAATGAATTTTTGAATCATTGTTTACTTGATGAAAGTGTTAAATAAATAGTATTTGAGAGAAACACGAATTAAATGTTCTTTTTTTTTTAGTCCTGTCTGTAATTTGTGTTTGTTTTCACCAAGAATCTGTCGGAAATATGTAAACTACTGTTTCTTTTGGTAAAGGAAGTTACACAGGAAATGCATGACAGACCAAATTCTACATAGGGCTCCATTTAGCAGTTTCATGTGTTATAGATATATTCCACTCTGTCAGCTCCACCTTCAGTTTTGGGGGAAAAACAGGAACGTTTTTTTTTTTTTTTTCTGACAGGAAAGTCAGTGATCTTTATGTTGTGGATGCAAGCAGTTTGGGAAAGAACACAAGGTCTTAATGTTAGATAACAATTTAACCTCTGGTCCTGTGTGTTTGATATTTTCGCAGAAGGCAGTGGAAGATGTCGTGCCTGAAGTGCCTGAAGTACACCATGTGTGTGGTGAACTTCATCTTTTTTGTACGTATCCATTTTCAGACTGTCATATCATGATGTACAATGGCTTTTCACATTTACAATTGTTCATCTCAGGCCATTCTAAATCCCAGGTTACCAAATTTCTGGGTTTGGCCTATATTTTTACGTTTAAAACGTTCAAACTTTACCGTGGGAACTAACCCAGCGTATTCAGGTTTCAAGATTTCACATTGGTAAATCCCATATTAGCATTCTTATTTGCATATTTTCACTTATTGGTTGAAACACACAGGCATAATCTTATATACACTACCAGTCAAAAGTTTTTGAACAGTAAGATTTTTAATGCTTTTTTAAAGAAGTTTCTTCTGCTCACCAAGCCTGCATTTATTTGATACAAAGTGCAGCAAAATCAGTAAAATGTTAAAATATTTTTACCATTTAAAATAACTGTTTTCTATTTTAATATATTTTAAAATGTAATTTATTCCTGTGATTTCAAAGCTGAATTTTAGCATCATTACTCCAGTCACATGATCCTTCAGAAATCATTCTAATATTCTAATTTGCTGCTCAAAAAACATTTATTATTATTATTACTATTATTATGTTGAAAACAGCTGAGTGGAATTTTTTCTTTAGTTTTCTTTGGTGAATAGAAAGTTCAGAATAACAGCATTTATCTGAAATAGAAACCTTAACATTATAAATCTCTTTATCATCACTTTTTTATCAATTTAAAGCATCCTTGCTAAATAAAAATATTAATTTCTATCATTTATTCCCCCCTGACCCCAAGCTTTTGAATGGGTTAGTGTATAATGTTACAAAAGCTTTTTATTTCAGATAAATGCTGATCTTTGCATCTTTCTATTCATCAAAGAATCCTCAAAAAATGTACTTAACTGTTTTAAATATTGATAATAATAATAATAATAATTGTTTCTTGAACAGCAAAACAGCATACTAGAATGATTTCTGAAGGATCATGTGACACTGAGGACTGGAGTAATGATGCTAAAAATTTAGCTTTGATCACAGGAATAAAATACATTTTAAAATATAATTTGTTATTTTAAATAGCACAATTTTTCACAATATTACTGCTTTTGCTGTATTTTAGATCACATAAATGCAGATTTGGTGAGCAGAAGAGAATTCTTTGAAAAACACTTGACTGATAGTGTATAAACAAAACAGTTAACAACAGAGAAAAAATAAAGCGAATTATAAATTAAACTAAATCTACAAACAGTTAAACAAATATATATTTTGTAAACAGAACTTACCTATAATGAAAATATTACTGGACTTGTTCAAATAGTGGACATCAGTTGGGCTTTTTCCTGCTTGTAATACCCAGTTTGTCCTGAAGAGGGAAATGGACCATTTTCGGGTCAAACGGCAAGAACAAAGCGATTTTATACTAAAGGCCCTTTCAAGGACTTTAGTTTCTTTTAGTTTAGTTTATATATTTCTATAGTGTTTGTTTATACTCACTTCAGTTATCGTCAAGGTTTGATTTCCCCTTAAACGTCAAAACGAATTACAGCGCGTTTCTGTTGCCGATGACGTATATCATATAAGTTCATATAAGTGTATGAATATTTAATAAGGTAAGCGCTGTTCAGTTTGCGATTGGTTGTTTGTTGCTAAAACAACTGGAAGCTACAACTTGCAGTCGTTTGACAAAGTACAAATTTGACAAGTTAATCCCGCAAAAGCGATGCTAACCCCCTTTTAAAATCACAATTGACCCTTTGCAAAAATTGACCCGCCCACCTTAGTTACTGTTGCTTTGTCCGACAAATAACTCTCACACAACACATCATGTTCTCATGCAGTAAAAAGTACATTGGAAAAGGGAAAACTGAAAACATGCCGACAGACAGAGCAGGTTACTTCTGGTATGAAACAAGGTCTCAGCTTTAAAATCAGTCATTTTGTGGCTATTTAATCTGTGACAGATCACTGTATTGCCTTATTAGATCAATGATTCGTGAACCGATTGTCTTTTCTTCTTTACTAAAAGCACGAAAAACATGAATGAATATCAGAACTTATTTTATTTCAACCACGGACGTCAATACACACAAAGTTTCAAGTTTAAGTCCACCGAAAATTAATCTACTCTCCTGTCTGAGTTGTTTGTCTGACAGAATGGCGGATTCTGCATTATGATTGGTCATATCGCCTGTCAATCAAGCCGTTAGCGAAGGGTCACGTTTGTGTTGGCCTTACCTGGGGTTAAAAGAAGTGTTCCAATTGTGTCAAGCTATTGAGGGGTACCCCTAACCAGACCAGAAATTTAAAGTGATTTTTACCTTTTATGGGCATTTTTTAAAATCTTTATAAATTATTTTTTCTAAAAGTATGCATTTTTTTCCGTCAAATTCTCATATTTAATCAATAAATTCAATTCAAATATTAATACATTTTAGACTGTTGGCAAACAAAATCATTATCAACAAAAATCATCTTTTCAATGCAGAGAAAGCACAGACAGATGTATTACTCACTGTTTAATGCAGGACATGAATGTATTAAAAGCATAAATAATGTTTTGATATTTTAATCCTAAACCGTTGAATTTAAATAGGACTTTGAAGGGACTTTAAATTTGAAAGTAAAACCGCCAGTAGATGGCAGTAAGTCACTATTAATAAGTAAGTAATTGCGATTGAACCGAGTCATTCAAACGGTTGATTCATTCACGAAAGAAAAACCGTCATCTTGTTCAGAGACGTAAAATAGTGCTGTTGCTGTTTAGAACCATTTTTGTTGGCGAAATACATCAAAAATAAGCAGTAAGGTGTCTAAAACGTAACGTTAATATTAACTGTTGTGTATATAATCAATATCACATTAGTGATTTTTGCGGAAAAAAAATGGCACTCTTCGTGTGATTATATTTAATTAGACTGAATCACGCAGTGAAAGAACGCGCTCTTAAATGAGCACAGTCAGTCTAGCTATTGTTTAAGCAATCATAACTCCTCTTGTAATAAATCAAGCTGTCCATACACTGTACGATAAACGAATCTCTTACTTACATAGTACGTACATCTGCAATTTGTTGAGGGAATTCGCGAGATTCAGTCTGAACAAGACTCCGGGTTTCAGCTATGACTATTCTGATCGCCTCTGATTGGCCACTGAATTCTAAACTCAACAGAGTCGTGTGTGATTGGTTGTAATGAGCAACGCTGTAAAAACGCGCAAAAATAAAATATAATGTGACGTGAACACGTGAGCAGGTCTAAATTTAATACAGCAATGAATTTTTTCATTTAATTTTCATTTTCACTAGTTTCATGTTTGAAGAATTATAGTTTTATTGAAAAACAAGGGGACCCCCCCAAGTATATATTTTTGGATGTTATGGGGGGTCCCATAATGCTTATGGGAGGTCCAGCCCACCAGCCCCCCCGCCCCCCTCAATTCGAACACTGGGTTAAAAGCACGGTTTAAAAGGACGCAGAGTGCAGTTGCTACACCACGACTATTACACTGTAGAATAATTAGCACAAAGACTTTTATTTCTGTTTTTATGAGACATACTGCAAATATATGAAACACAAGTATTAAGGCTCTCTTTTTTGGTTAAAATTACTTTTACAGATCTGTGGGGCTACCGTCTTTGGATTGGGCATCTACTTGATGACAACCTCCAGGTTCTCTTCCCTACTCCCCAGTCTTCAGGCTGTGAACATAGCAAACACACTTTTCATCACTGGGATCATCATCACATGTGTCTCCTTCTTGGGATTTCTTGGAGCCCTGAAGGAGAATCGTTGTCTGCTTGTATCTGTGAGTCTCTGTTATTACTTACATTTGCATATTCTCTGTTGTCCAATACGTTTAACTTTTTGGGTTCTTTTAATAAAACTCAGTATCTCTGTTTGTTTGATTGGTTTAGTTCTTCATACTGTTGTTCATTCTAATGCTGGCCGAGCTGGCTGCTGCATGCCTTTTACTGATGTACGAGACACAGGTAAGAAACAAGCAAAAATTAAGATTGCCATATGGATGCAAAGCTTGTGTGAGGAAAGGTTAATCCATCTGCTTGTTTACTCACAGATTGAGAAATTCATTACAAAAGATCTTAATGACGGTTTACAAAAATCCATTAAAAACAGACAAAGTCACAATAACACAATTGACGATGACTGGGACAAAGTGCAAACGACAGTAAGTGCACATTTTGATTGTGTTTCTAGTGGTGCTTATGAAACCATTACTATTGCGCACTATATATCACTCATATTTTCTTCATTAAAGAAAAAAATCAATTACAGTTTTTCTTATAAATCAACAGTTTCATTGCTGTGGCATCAATAACTATACAGATTGGGGGACACCTATACCGAAGTCATGCATCAGCAGTGAAAATCAAACACGGTATTGGTCACAGGTAATACAGCATTTACATCCATCTATATATCCTCTATATAGCAAAACAATATTAATGAAACACATGAAATACAGATCAAATGTGACTCTGGACCACAAAACCAGTCATAAGGGTACATTTTTTTGAAATTGAGATTTATATATCATCTGAAAGCTGAATAAATAAGCTTTCCATTGATGTATTATATTTGGCCAAGATACAGCTATTTGAAAATGTGGAATCTGAGGGTGCGCAAAAACAAAATATTGAAAAAAAAATCACCTTTAAAGCAATGCATTTTAATAATGAAAACAAAATATCTTAATGGAACATGATCATTACTTCAATTATCAATCGATAATTTTGACCCATACAATGTATTTTTGGTTATTGCTTCATATATACCTGTGCTTCTTATGAGTATTTTTTGTGGTCCAGAGTCACAAATATGCACATTTATACAGCTAATTTAATCTTAATCTTAATCCTATGGTTTTGATTGTTGCATTTAGGGTTGTTTCACATTGCTGAAGAACTCATTTGAGAATAACCTCTTGAACACAGGAATTGGTGTTATTGTTGTCTGCATTATTGAGGTATGGTTTTCCATCTGCGGCTTTATGTCTTCTCATAGTTACCTCAGCTACTCATACTGAATTGTACTAGAGCCCACAGTTTTTAAAATTACTAAATGATTATCATTTATAGGCCATCAGTTTTGTTTAGAAGCTATTGACCAAACATAATCTCTCCTTTTGTAGGTCTTGGGTATGTGCTTCTCCATGACCCTGTTCTGCCACATAAGTCGGAGCGGGTTGGGATACAAATGATCAAACATTTCCGTAGAAGAAATATTGCATCTTAATAACTATTGTCCCACAAATATCCAAAGACAGCCAATAAAAGACAAATTGGCTTGCAGGTCTTACACGGATGCTTGGTTTCGTAGCATGTGTCCTCCACTAAAAAACAATGATACAAACTCATAATTATTGTAACTGCATTATTATTTTGCATGTGTGATTAATTATTAAAGCAGTTAAATCATAACTGGTTCTAAGAAAAACCCCTCTCAGCAGTATTATTTGACCTTTGGCCATCACAGCTTAAAAGGAAACTTTCTAAGGTGTTTAAGACACTGAATTCAGCCACTTTCATTTGAATGTCAAGTTATAGAGTGTGAAAGACAGATTTTCCATGATGAATCCTCTTTACACAAAGATATAAAGCCATGTTACACTGTATATAACAACTGATTCTCTTTCATGTACCAATGTTGAGTTTTACCGAATATGTTCCTGTAATTGACGTTACATAGACTATAAATGACTTGTTATATATAGGCTATAGTTGAACAATGCAAAGCATTTATTTTTGATCACTTCCTTTTCTGACTAGCTGTAGTGGTGACTAAACCATGTGATTTCCTAGAATAAGCATGGGGTGGAAACCATGTATGCTTATTTTACAATTGTGTTTTTTTTCATTAATTTCTTAGCAAAAGAATGTAAATTAAACTAAAACAAATTGAAAATGTTTTCTCTCCTTTTTGAAATGTAATTAAAAGCAATTACTAGCACTGTACTTGTGGTTGATAGAGGAAGTTCCATCAGTAGCAAAGCAACACTTCCTCCGCTAACAAGTGTTACGGTCACGATGGGCAGCTTGAAAAGGTGCTTTCGTTTTTGAAATTGCATTCAAAGTTCATGAAAGATGAAATACGTGTTGAAGAAACATCACGAAACAAATCAGAATTCAACTTTTATTTTTAGAACAAAATCCACAATATTTAAGACCCAAAAAACTAAAAAATACTAAGATTTCCTTTACATGTTTTAAAATAATTTTGTTCTTTTTGAACCATCACACAAAAAATAGAAACAAATACAATTTAAAGTAATCTTTTCTTTAAAAACAAAAACAAAAAAAAAACAAAAAGTAACTGTACACGGCAGAATACACCATTTTTCGCAAACGCCCCTTAGACCTCTTCAACTATACACACATTATTGCAGTTCACCTAAAATATGCAAAACTAATCTTTTTAAACAAAATTGATCTTTCGTTATATTTTCTGTTCTGAAAAACGGTGGCTTGTATACCGATCAAAAGTTTGAACCTTTTGCATTCGTGCCCTTGTGCAAAAGCAGAAACTGAATCTCACATACTGATTATCATATTTTGGGCTTAATGGAAACTATAAAAGTGTGCTTTGAACAAATGAGGTGCTTACAAAGATACAAGGGGGAAAAAAACTATCTGTCCCACGTGTATCCAGAGGGACGTTAAAGCCATTAAGGCAATTCTGCAAATATCCAAAGTTGGCAGAAGTAGTTACGTTCTAATGATCTAGGACCGGTTCTGGTTTCTCATACAAGTAAGGCTGCACTGTCAAAAAAAATTCACCAGTTTCAACTTAAAAGCTTAAGTTCAGCTTTAGTTGAAATGACTTGTACTTTTAAGTTGATTTAACTTAAAATGAAGACAGCTGCTAAATTTAAGTTAAGTTGAAATTGGTAAAAACCTTTTACAGTGCGGAATTTGGTGGGAAAAAAAAAAAAAACAGTTCCTAAACCAGAGTCTATAGAGGTTTCTTGGCTGTTGTTTTAAAGCCACATAATTCATTGATAGCTTTAATTGTATCATAAATCTCAGAACTAGCTGTGCATCCAAATCTATACAAAAATAAACCGATAGTCTTGCTTCCTCAACCGATACTAATAGAGAAGAGCATATCTCAATAACTCAATTACCTCCTTTTGTACTGAACAATATTATTACCACTGGTTTCTTGGAAAATTCTAAACTTGGAGTACCACATCATCATTCTACAAGAGTCCAGAAGTGTGTAACTAAAAAGAAATGTATAAAGACAGCCAGGTTTGCCTAAAAATACAACATACTCATTTCGAATAGTCACTGAGGGGAAGTGAAACCATCTTTCATGAACAAAAGACACAAGAATCGCCTAGTGAATCTTCCATAGGCGTCGTATTTGGAATGAGTACAGCTCAACGGGGGACCCAGCCCCATTTGAATATTGCTAGATAAGATCCAAAGCTCTGCCTTTAGTACAAGTGTCAGTTATGAATCAATAAGTTACATATATTAAGACTCCATTAAAAGGACAGATGGAAAAATCACATAAGGCCCCATCATTGTAGGTTTCAGTCAGTCCTATTGAAACCAGCTGAATGGGAGGATAAAGATCTTTAATATTGCTATTAAACAGCACGACTGTTTTGCAAAGACATGCTTTGAGTTTAAGGAATAAAATGAACCAACTGAAAGAAGAATCTGCATCCAGAAGCACTCTCTCGCCCCGTGCTGCCACAAATTTGATCTGAAAAAAAATGCTACAAGTTTGCTAAAAGTTTCTGTTCTTCCTGCCCTCATCAGAGCACCTTTAGTTTGATCATCTCACTCAACACTAAAATTAATTGACTAACCAGGGGTCAGCAGCGGGTCTAGAGTTAGCAGCCTTATTTAAAAAGTGTATTTTCTTTGAAAACTGCTTGAGGATGTGAACTGGAACGCCACTTTAAAGCTGCGAAAAAAGGCCATTTATGGACACCGTTTCTTAGACGTTCCAAAATGACATTTGAAGATGCAAAACGTATCAACACCCTCCAAAACTCTGAGCTGTGAACTAAATCACTAGTATCTCCAAGTGTGAACTACCGTGCGAACGTCCGACGGCACGGGCAGCAGTGGCGACCGGTTAACACTACCACAATGTAATTAGTTCACAAGTCAGACTGGGACGAAGTGTCAGTACTAGTTTACCAGTCTTGCTTATGGTCATCACATGCCATTTTAGTTTAGTTTGTGACTTTTTACTTAGTTTTAAGACGCACGTTTTAAACGAACAATCATTCGTGTATAAATCTAGAAATGTACTCATTTCAAAGCAACACGTTCATTTTTCAGGAAGCGAACCACTGCTTTGAGGATGCCAACAGGATTTGTGCCATTTTTTTTTTTAAATTTCACAATTTAAAGCTCACCAACATACAAAAGAAGCCCAAAGATAGAGTCAAATCAGAGGCCTTTTTTTGAAAATATCACAAATGCACAACACAATTATTAAGGGCACAAGTCACATGTACATCCAACCAAATCTGACACCAGTTAAGGGTTTAAGCAATATTTTATATTTGAAAAATAACGGAATTTAAAAAGATGCCAATGGGCGTATGATCATGTTTATGATCATTACTTAAAGCAACTGACTGCAAACCAAAAGTCTCTGTGACTGATGTAGATGAGCAGAGTCATCAACATTGTGCTATCGTTGGCCAATGAAGTTCAAGCAAGGAGAACAGGAAGAGAAAAAAAAAAATGAAACAAAACGAAAATCTCCATGCTAGTTTTCTTGTTCTAACGTAAAGCGCTACTTTGATCTCAAAGTAAAAAAGGTAATGTGAAAGCAACCATAACACAACACCTCAAAAAAGGAGGTTATTAAGATTGTGCCGATACATTGCTGATATGATGCTTGGATTTCAAAATCCATTAAGTGTAGTAAGAGAGCATGGTTTATTTCCTGCTTCTGTTTTAGAAAGCAGCTGGTCCAGATAGAATCTGACATTCTCTAGAGGCAGCTTTACGGAGGAGCAGCTGGAATGGAAAAGAGGAAGGTGTGAACGAGTAGATAAATGGGATGATGTGTGTGTATTTGACTATGAAGCAATTAGGGTGCTCTCAGGAATATGTGGAATAATGAGAGGAACTCGGGATTCCATGCTTGGGAATGATGCTGCACGGCATTCGGGTGAGGAGCGGACCGTCTCCGGCAGTCTCACAGAGGCATGAGGCGTGTGGTGTGAAGGAGAAGCGGGTTCAGGTCCTCGGCGTGTACAGCACGGTGTAGAGAGGGCTCAGAGGCACTCCGCTCGATTTTTGGCAACAGATCCTGGACCTGCTCGATGCCCACCAAGATCTGAAAAACAGCAGGGATGAAAAGCTTTTACTTGACGTAACAGTGCTGGAAAGCAGAAAAGGGCTTTGGTATAGTCTTACCTGTGGGAAGAGAGGCCGTTCATCACGTTTGAATTTCAGACAGTCGATGATGAGCCTCTTCATTGATTTAGGGCAGTTACTGTATAATTTACTGAGGTCTGGAGACAAGTACCCACGACCCACCATGAAAATGATCTACAGGAAAAGAACATCTGGAAATCATAGTTTGCTCACACAAACTTCCCCTTCTGTGCTTCCAAGGAAGAAAGTCATACATGAGGGTGAGTAAATGATAGTAAATGATGACAACAGTTATTTTGGGCTGAACAAAGTTCAAAAGTTCATACAGCTTGAAAAGAAGGTTTCCGGGATGAAAAGGACAATCTATCAAACTGAAACTACAAACAAATCCCTAATTCATAATGACAAAAGTAGGGACGTAACAGTATTATCAATACTGTGATATCACGATAGCAAAACTGGCTCGATATTAGCGTGGTCACATGACGATACGAAACGATAGGTCTTCCGGAAAAAAAAAGGCATTTTTAAAATATATTCAAACTTCTTATTCTAACATAAAAGGTCTTTAAAGTTGTGTTTTGGGTCATTATGCTTTGGCACAGTATCGGTCAAACAAACTAAAATGCGCAATATGGCTTAATCCCTTCATCAAATCTGTTTTCACTGGACGTTTCAAAGCAAAGTACACACTTAGTTCAGGCGATCACCTCTTGATCCGGTGTTTTCCGCGCCTCAGAACGGCTCAGTTCACAGTGAATGCAGTGAACTCGTTTAGAGTTTACCGTGCGTTTAGGAACGTAACGGCCACCAGTTATGCTTTATTTTCACGACAGACGATTACAGCATTTCACTAGATTTGTAGTGAGGCGCGTTTTTGTAAGCCTGTTTTCACTAAAGCTGTAGTTTTCCTCCAAAATAAAAGCTCTACTGCCACTGCCATCAAAATAAAAGCTTAAAAGTGCAGTATGAATTGCTGACAGTTAGCTGTTTAAATGGGTAACGTTACTGCAGTCCAAATTCAAAATTCAAAAAATCTCTTTTAAGTGTAAAAATGTCTTGTATTTTTGTAAAAGTATTGTAATTTTCTTTCTCACTAAAATTGCAGTGCAACTGTTTTACTATATATGGCTATTACTGTCATTGTTATTGTTATATTCTAATGTGTATGACTTTCTAAAACACCAGTGTGAATGTAATTTAGACTGAGACAGTACATCACAAATAAAAAGAGGGTTGAGTCCCCTTTTAAGTTCAGGTACAAGTCAATTCACTGACTTTTTTCATTTAAGTTTTCTTAGTTAAGAACATGGGTTGGAGCTCATTATGAACTCTCAAAGAGCATTAGATTTTAGACAAAATTTTCAATTTTCTCCAATTCTTTATTGGTCTTTTTTTATATATTGCAATAAATATTGTATCATGGACTTCATATTGTGAGATTTTGACATCGGTACATCCCTAGACAAGAGTAATGGTGACGTATGTCTGACCTGATCGCGGTTGTTGATATTCGAATAAGGCAAAGTCCCAGACATCAGTTCGTAGAGCACCACTCCATATCCATATACATCTGACTGGAAGGTGTATGGGTTAGTGTCTTGCATTCTGATCACCTCAGGGGCCTGAAAAAAAAAAACAGCAGAGTTAAACAAGCTGTAAAAACTAACTTAACAGCAATAAACTCAGTAGTTTCATCCTTCAGATAAGTGGTAAGCCACTAGATCCTTTGATGAATTAACAGAATGAGGTTTTGAGCTGGGTGACAATTACTCACCATCCACAGGATGGAGCCACTGGGCTGTTCGACCTGCTGAGAGCCACTCCAGCGAGACTTTACTGTGGCCAGCCCGAAGTCACCGATCTTTACCGTCCAGCCTTCGTGCAGGAAGATATCTGACACATGAGCTCAGGAGTATCATGCAAAACACAGAATGACTACAACATCACTAAAGAGAACGCATTAGCGTTATTATTCCAGTAATGCGTCAACCTTAGCCTTTGATTTTATGCCAGTAATGATTTTGGTAAATCATACAATTCTTTATTTACAAGAATTTCAATACACAAAAAGCAGCTTGGCAATCTACTAGGACATGAAGATACAACTATGATGCCATCTACTGGCAGCAAATTAGTTGAATCTGATCTATCCTGCAATAGATATCTCTCACAATACAGACAAGAGCACTGCTAATACATTATAGAAAGGATACTATTAGATTTCAAGTCCCGATGAATGATATTCTTGGCGTGAAGATAACTGTTAAGGAAAGAAAAGTGGCAAATTACATACAAATTGAAATTTAAATGACACTGGAGTTTCTAAACATCTATGCTCAGTATATCCAAGTATTACTACTAGGCAGTACAATCATATTAGTGGATTATTGTGCTAATTTCCCATACAAGTGTGTCCCTGTGACTCTGAGCTGAATGAAGAGTGCCATTAAGTGCACTGTCTTCTGGTGTAAGCAACTCCTCAGGATGTCTTTTATGAAGTTACAGGTGGTACAGGTGATTAAAGTCATACTATTTCAAGAATAAGGGCAAAATAATGAGAATAAAGT
>JAHKKF010510600.1:0-13559 GCA_019740295.1 Labeo calbasu | reverse complement strand
TACATGGAAACTTTCCAATGCACAAAAGGTTTTTTATAGTGGAAAAAATGGGTTCTTTGGAATATTAAAACGCTCTTTACACTAAGAAAAAAAAGTTTCTTTAAAGAACTGTTTACCCAAAATGATTAATCACTCCGGAAAATCTTTTTTAAGCGTGCATTCCAAAGAGTGACGTACAATCAGTAATTACTTAATAATTACAGTAAAATATGACGGATGACGCGTAACAGTATAAATCTTTCTTCGCACTCCCAGTTCACCAGTGAACTCCAGCTAACTGGAAGGAACAAATGCCCATATAAGGAGCGTGTGTATCAGTCTCTGGGGGTGGTGCTGAAAGAACAGCTCCACTAAACACGACTTATTTTAATAGCGGTCCCTTGTGGCAGATTTTCAGGAGACCCTCAGCTGGATTCTTGCTGCCAAGGGGTGCAAGGTAGCTATGACAAGCCGTGAATCAGGAAAGTTCCCATGCCGGACCGGAGCTTTGAAAACTGAGGGATATTTTGAGGCGACTATGAGAAGATGAAGAGACAAAACGTGCGGACACTCGCCTTAATTATCTGCACTTTGTCCTATTTACTCATTGGAGCGGGAGTCTTCGACGCTCTCGAGTCAAAGCAGGAGAAAAGCCAGAAGAGCAAACTCGACTATCGAAAATTTCTGCTTATGCATAAGTATAATCTCACCAGGCTTGACTTTGACCAGATTGAAAAGGTCGTGTTGCTACTGAAGCCTCACAAAGCCGGAGTCCAGTGGAAGTTCGCCGGGTCTTTTTATTTCGCCATCACTGTGATAACGACCATAGGTAATTTTTCAGTTCTAATTGATGAACTTAATTTGTGAAGAGCATAATGATGTTTATATAATCTGATTGCAAGTTTGGCCTATATGTTTCTACAATTCAACTTTAGGTTTAGAAAAAAAAAAACCTTGTTTTATTTAATTCTGTTTCGCAGTATTCTCTCACGGCGTGAATAAGAGAAAACGTTTATGATAAAAATGTGTTTTAAAGTTTTAACTGTAAATCGCATGTATGTGGAAAGGGGTAATTTACCGCACAAACAATCACAATTAATTGATTAGAGCATCAGTTTAGTGTCATATATGTTTTACTGCTACTGTTTTGTGTTTCTGCGTTCGCCATTGCCCACTGTTATTATTAGGGTAATCATTTGGTTTTCCGTCGCATCACCTCTATTAGCAGTACAGAAAACCAACAGGTCAAATAGGTTAGTATATTCATTTTAAAATGAAAGCTAAGGTGTATCCTACGTAGACTATACAGTCACCAAAATCCTGTAAACGCTTTTTCGCGGGAAAGTTCTGGCAGCTACAACAGAACGTTTTTAAAAGTAGAATTAACATTTTACCTTGCGCGTTTATGAAATTCAATCAAATTCGAATTCAGTCTTGGAGAAATGTGTTCACTAAGATTGCTTAAGACATAAATTGAGATCGCAGGAAGCGACTGATGAGTGAGAAATATGAAGAAGGACGCTACGTACAGTCATCACTGAAGTGCTTAATCCTGTGTTACAGTTCATGGTGATTTCGGTCGGTTGCTGCTTCCGGTGGATTAATTCAAAAATGGTCATGCATGGGTTATTTTTAGAAGAGCACCCTACAAAATGCTAATGTGTATGTTTGCTCTCTGCGTTTTCACGAGCCGAAGATATTGATGTTTCAATACTACAACTAAACAATATATAATTATATTTCCCTTTAACCCTCATGTTCTGCTTAAACGAACAGGAAAAGCTTAGCTCATTTTTTTTTAGATTGATGAGACTTGATATACAACACATAATTTGATACACTCTCAGAAAACAGGTACAAAAGATATACGGGTCAGTACCCTTTTAAAAGCTACTAATATGCCCCATTTAAGTGTTAATATTCACTCCTAATACATAAATAAGATACAAAAGTATGCCTTTTGAAAGGGTACTGCCTCAGTGACCTGAGAGTGTATCTTCAAACATCCAAATAATATGTTTAAATAAAACTAGTTTATTTAGATGTTATAATTTTTAGATATTTTAGATGAAACTATAATTATCATTAGTTCATTTGCCTAAATAAAAGTATTGTCACTTGTAATAGAACATTTGACTGGTTAAGAATTAATTTTTGGCTTTTTATTCAGATAAAAGCAAGAACAGAGATTCTGTTATGTTACCGCTTCATAACAGTAAATCATTCTTAAATAATTCGAATTTCGATGCTTATTGAAAATCTGATCTGTGAGTCTATTTGGTATCCCAAAATTGAGAGCTATGCGCTGAGCTTCAACAAATCTCCAGGCTAATGCCATATTAGTCTGCCCTCATTGGGGAGTTTACAGCATCATCATAACAAAATTGGGATGGCTAAGTGTAATGAACGTCTGTAATAATATTTACAGGATTTTAAAGAACGTCTAGTACAAATAAGCGTGGGAGGTGTGTATCTAATGAACGGTTTGATGAGTCTGGCCAAAAACAAACTGTGAAGTTATTGAAGAGCTTGTTTACCTTATTACATTTATTCTGACTTATTAAGAGGTTGTTTAGCTGACATACACCCCCAAAGAGCACAAATGTTATTCTATGCACAGCTGAATTACAGTAAAGTAAATCTCATGCTGACTGGAACCAAAGACCTTCTAACTGAAACTCAGATTATGATTGTGACCAAACCAGGGGTGCCCACAATCCTGTTCATTCCATTTAATGACAGCTGAGCTAAAAGAAAAAAAAGATGGCTGGAAGTTGCAGCTGGTAATTACTTTGTGTGCAAATGTACATTTTTGACTGACTTTTTTCACTTTGGATGTCATTTACAGCAAGACATTTGTCTTTTAGTGATTAAATATTTGCGTAGTTATCACCAAAGCTCTCTTTATCTTATTGTAGATCATTGAACTATTATCGAGAGGTACCTTTATGCTCACCTGCACAGTCATTGCCAGATAGGTCAGTGGGGCAACAAATCAGCTGCTTAAAGGGATAGGTGACCCAAAAATAAAATTTACTTACCCTCAAGCCATCCTAGGTGTATATGACTTTCTTCTTTCAGACAAATACAATTGGAGTATTATATTAACCCTCTGGTGTTGTTCAGTCATTATTGGAACCCACCACAGACACACATGAACTAGTGTGACTGTAACAATATGGCACAATTGAGCCAGAAGACTTAAATAAGAGATTGAAACCAGATCGATTAACCTCTGATAAAGCCTTCCTGTTCATTTCTGTTACATTTTTGTTGAATTTTGATGTTATGTCTAACAAAATGTCTATCTCTGTGTTCAGGTGTGACTGTGGTAAAATTAATGCAAAAACTGACATTTCAAACCAAAACTTCACACACAAAAAAAATCTAAACCTTTACAAAAAAGTTGTTTTTAGGAATGTCTAAATATATAAGTATTTATGTCTAAAAACAAGAGAGGATTTATAAGCCTTTTATATAGAGCTGTATAGGAATCTAGTGGCTAAACCATGGAATTGCAAATGTTTTCACCATTCTGACTTTTAAAAAAAAAAACGATTTTAAAGGCATTGTCTCTATTTTACCATGAAATACTGCCATAATTGAAAAGTAGTCTTACAATTTTTTACATATTATTTTCAATAGGAAAAAATGTATCATAATTATTGCCTAAATAATAAGTAGTACCATGAAATTCTCTCAAAATACAAAATCAAGAACATTATGGAACAAAAATATATAACATTGATTTTACATTTCAGGTGTTTGGTCACTTTAATTAGTCAGATGAACAATACCAGAGGGTTAAAAAATGTCCTGGCTCTTCCAAGCTTTATAATGGCTATATGACTGTTTAAGAGTTAGTTCACCCAAAAATGAAAACTTCGTCATTAATTACTCACCCTCATGTTGTCCCAAACCCGTAAGGCCTTCTTTCATCTTTGGAACACAAATCAAGATATTTTTGATGAAATCCGAGAGTTCTCTGACTCTACTACCACGTTCAAGGCTCAGAAAAGTACCAAGATGATCGACAAAGTAGTCCATGCAACATCAGTGGTTCAACTGTAATTTTACGAAGCTACAAGAATACTTTCTGTGCGCAAAGAAAACAAAGATAACGACTTTATTCCACATTTTCATCTCTACTGTGTCAGTTGTGGACACGCGTTTCAGGAGAGTACTGTGACACGTGCATGCAGTGGCGCCTTTATACAGTGTGCGTCTTTTTTCTAATGTAAACAAGGCACATTGCAACGTCAAAACGCCGGATCTGGGTCAGGTAACGTGGTGGTAATGTACTCTCATGAACGTGTCTCACAACTGACACAGTAGAGGCGAAAATGTGGAATAAAGGCATTATTTTTGTTTTCTTTGCGCACAAAAAGTATTCGGGTAGCTTCGTAAAATTACAGTTGAGCCACTGATGTTGCATGGACTACTTTGTCGATCATCTAGGTACTTGTCACGTGTTCTTTGTGTTTTGGTTCTGTTTTCCTTGTTCTCCTGCTTTCTGTCTCTGTTCCTCATGTGTTGCTATGGTTTTTGATTAATTACCCCGCGCCTGTTATTCATTTCCTCTCATTTGTCCTAGTATTTAAACTCCATTCTGTTCAGTCTTTGGTTGTCCATTCTCAGTCATTATTAATAGTTGTGTGCAATCCTGTTCTTCCTGTTTTTCTATAATTATTGAAATCATTTTGTTTAAAACTACATTCTCTGATCGTCATCTTCCTCCCTGCTACACACAACAACCTGACAGAGGAACAGACCCATAAAGATGACCGAAGCTGAGGACGGATCTGAATGGTTCTAATTTTGAAGTTGAAGAAATAAAGGAAGATTCAAAGTCTCGCGGTCCAGCCCCCTCTGAAACACGCCATGTCGTGCCAGCTCACCCCATGTCAGGAACCTCCACATACCGCTCCAACGGCTCGGACCGCCTGCCCAGCCCCAAATACCCCGGAAACTGCGTCCTATTCCCGTGGCCATGTTGTCCGGGCCAAAAGTTAAGGCCACGGAGGCCGTCCAGCCATGGCTTCCCGAACTATCTGCTCCGCCATGGCTCCCCGAGCTCCCTGACCCGCCATGGCTCCCCAAAATATCTGCCCTGCCAGGGAGCTCCCCGAGCTCCCTGATGTGCCATGGCTTCCCAAGCTCCCTGACCAGCCCTGTGTCCCTACACCAGCCTCCAGGGCGCCCGCCCACCCTCCCCAGTGGAACTGTTACGGCGTTGTCACGTGTTCTTTGTGTTTTGCTTTTGTTTTCCTTGTTCTCCTGTCTTCTGTTTCGGTTCCTCATGTGTTGCTATGGTTTTTGATTAATTACCCCGCACCATCTGCCTGCTACACACAACTCCTGACAGTATTTTTCTGATCCTTGAACGTGGTAGTAACCTTGCTGTATATTGGAGAGTCAGAGACCTTTCGGATTGCATCAAAAATATCTTAAATTGTGTTCCGAAAATGAACGAAGGTCTTACGGGTTTGGAACAACGTGAGGGTGAGTAATTAATGACAGATTTTTCATTTTTGGGTGAACTAACCCTTTGAGATTTTAAAGCCCAATAAAGAGCATCCAAAGTGCTCCACATGGCTCCAGGGGGTTAATAAAGGCCTTCTGAAGTGAATTGATGCATTTGTGTAAGAAAAATATCTATATTTAAAACTTTATAAACCGTAATTTCTAGCTTCTGCTCACCGCATTCACAAAAGAGTGGCGTTACAGCGGATGACGTAGGACGTAGGCTTAGCATAAGCTCTGGAAGCACAGAGGAGGGAGCAAAACAATATACCTGTCATGAATTAGAAGTACAAAACAAGGATTTGTAAAAAAACCTAGAGATTACAGTTTATGAAGTTTTAAAAATGGATATTTTTCTTACACAAGCGCATCAATTCACTTAAGAAGGCCTTTATTAACCCCCAGAGCTGCATGGAGTACTTTTTATGTTGGATGGATCCACTTTTTTGGGCTACAAAATCTCAACCACCATTCACTGCCATTACAAAGCTTGGAAGAGCCAGGACATTTTTTAAATATAACTCCAATTGCATTCATCTGAAAGAAAAAGCCATACACCTAGGATGGCTTGAGGGTAAGTAAATCATGTGGTAACCTAAGTGTTCCTGAAGAGCTTATTTAGCTGGTTTTGGTGCTTTTGATTAGGGTTGGAGATGAATTGTGAAAGAATATAGTTCTCCAAGAACAGGACTGTGCACTCCTGGTTCAAACCATTCCAGTGGATGCAGGGTCTGAAGGGTTAAGGTCTACAAACGTACTATAAACATATGACATCACATCAAGTCATCCATGAAAGCATTAGTTCTTTAAACCACTTATCTTCTCCTGCTCTTCTTCCCAAGGTTATGGCCATGCCGCCCCCAGTACGGATGCTGGGAAAGCATTCTGCATGGGGTATGCGCTTCTGGGCATCCCCCTCACCCTGGTGATGTTCCAGAGCCTGGGCGAACGCATCAACACCTTTGTCCGCTTCCTGTTGCACAAAGCCAAGAAATGCATGGGCCTGCGGCGGCCGGAAGTCTCCATGGCCAACATGGTGATCATCGGCTTCTTTTCCTGTGTCAGCACCTTGTGCATAGGAGCAGCTGCCTTCTCCCACTACGAAGGTTGGACCTTTTTCCATGCCTTCTACTACTGTTTCATCACCCTCACAACCATCGGTTTCGGGGACTACGTAGCCCTACAGAAGGACAACGCTCTCCAGAATGACCCTCATTACGTGGCCTTTAGTTTCGTCTATATCCTGATGGGCCTCACAGTAATTGGTGCTTTCCTCAATCTAGTGGTGCTACGGTTCATGACGATGAACACCGAGGATGAGAGAAGAGACGCAGAGCAGAGGGCTCTGCTCTCCAAAGATAAACAAAAAGGTCCGGTTTTGCGGCGTCCGGACCCGCCGAGCCCAGTCGCCGCCGGGCGAGATAAAAGGCGAGGGCTGAAGAGCGTCTACGCTGAGGTGCTTCACTTCCAGACGGTGTGCTCCTGCCTTTGGTACAAAAGCCGAGAGAAAATGGTGATCCTCCCGCAGGATATGTCCTTCACCGATGCGCTAATGGAGCAAGGAGATGTATCGCCCCACCACTTCTTCGAACCCGGCCCCACGGGCTGCGTGTGTAGCCCTCAACGCTGCTCAGCCATTAGCACTGTGTCTGCTGACCTGAGAAACATCTCACCCTTCAGGCTCTTCTCCAAGAGACGCAGCTCTGTCTGAATCACCTCACTTTCTTATACAGCCACTGTAGATCTTTAATGAGGCATTTGAATTATTTTCATAGCATTCACATAAAGATGCTTGAACGGACCACCTAGAACTCTACTAGGAGTCGTTTTACACAAACACATCTATACTCTATCAACACTTTGAAGACTTTTATGAGAATTCAAATTGTTGTCTACATCAAATAGCTCATTTACAGCCTAATATGGTGCAATAGACGGTAACAGCTATTTATTACAAATGTAGTTTGACCAAAAAAAGGATGATCTTAATTTATCTTGTTCAGATGAGAAACTAATGGTAGTAGAGTCGTGAAATTGTTTATTTTAGTCATTTTAGTAATTTTTTGCTTTGCATTGCAGGGTTTTACGCTAGTCAGAATTGGACGGAGAACACCTTTTAATTTTCAATTCCGTTCTTAAGTTGAGAACAGAATTCGAATTTGAAGGCTTCGAAAAAAAAAACAAAAAACATAAATAAATATATATATATTTAAAGAGATTGACAAATAAACAGGAATGTAAAAATACCAAATATGTTCAATATATATATATATATATATATATATATATATTTTATTCAGTTTATATTTTTCATAACACTTCATTTCCCAGAATGCTACGGATCCCCCCGGTGATGAACAAAAATGAGATGGGTGGGAAAAAAATTATATTGCAATGCAAATAATATGAGATAGGAGGGAAACTATATTTTAACTATATTTTAATTCCTTTGAGAGAGAACATAATGTTTCTCATGGGAATGCAAAGAGATTTGCGAGTGAACGCAAAGACACTTTTTTCAATGCACACTTAACCTTAATGAATGCATGATCTGCGTTGAAATTCTTTGAGTAACAATTCAATAAATTCCTCTTTCTATCAATTGACCCTTCACAGGGAGTTTGATTGACAGGCGATCTGACCAATCATAATGCTGAATCTGCCATTTTGTCCGACAAACAAACCAGACAGGAGAGTAGATTAACGTCTGTGGACTTGAACTTGAAAAATGTTGTCTTGACGTATTTCTGTGGTTGAAACAAGATACCTTCTGATGTTCATTCATGTTTTTTTGTGCTATAACTAGTAGTGAAGAGGAAGAGATGATCGGCTTGAACTGAGGCGCTAGTGATCTGTCACAACACATTAACGAGCCACATAATGGTATTTATTGCTTGAAATTCTTTTAAAAAAACAATTTTAAAACTTAGACTTTGTTATATACCAAAAATAACCTGCTCTGTCAGTTTCACAACCTCTGTATTTTTCACAACTATGTTTTACTGACAGTTTTCGCAATGTTGCGATGTTGAGAAAGCTACATCTGACACTCTGTATTAAGTATGCTATGATGTGATATTATTACCAGACTGTCACTCCATTACTGTAATGAGTCCCCTATAATACGTTGTGCTAGACGTCAGTGTAACCAGCAAAATGAAACACCTATCAGGTATTTGTTGATCCAGATGGCATACCGACATGACTCCTGCTTGCTGCCCAGCTCTGTACAGTGTGTTATGGGAATAATCTGACCTTTTGAAAGCTCCTGAAGTACATTAACCTGATGGAGCTCACATGGAGTGATAAAACGATATTCGGATTGGCTGCTGAAGACTTTGTTTTTCAAAACTAAGACAGGGTTGTTAACGTAACAGTGCTATCAGAGTCAACATCTCGGCGTGGAAAGTTTATTAGACTCTTGAACTTGAGGTACCTAATTACTCTTGATGTTTAGCACATGAAATTCCTTTGAAGATAACGTATAAATATGACCTTGGTCTGAACTAAAGCTTTAGGAAAAACAGCAGTTATCGCATACGGACTCTCCAAGCGCTCTCAGCACCGATCTGGACATCGTGTCCTGTGTATCCCCCATGATTCAGAGAGGCCTTGCTGCTCAGGCTATGTTTGGCCCACACAGGAGTGTGTGCCATCTTCACATCCTGCCAAGGAGAAAGCGCTTTGTGCCCAAGACTTTGCCTTCAGCTATTAAACCTGCACGACACAGTGACAGAAGGAACGCCATTACAACAAATGCCTGTATTGCCCCCCCATGGTGGCGGCATCTGTTGCTTTTCCTTCTAGAGTTTTTTTGTTTTGGCATCTACATCTATGTGAAAGGTAAAAAATATCTTTGACCAGCAGGTCAGTGGGGGCAGGACAGAGTGTACATTTATATTTCTATTTTTGTCCTTAAAACAGGAAACAGGGCAAAAATAATTCTTTGCTGATTAGAATAATAATAAAAAGAACAGGAAGGAATACCAGATTTCTTTCTTTCTTTTTTTGGTCTGTGTGAAATCATGTCCAATGCCAGTGAAACAAAGTTTATTCTGTAAATGGCCTAATAATTCCAATTTCAATTGTCAGTCGGTTTTGTGGAATCAGTAACATGCTGTCAATTACCAGACGAAATCATTTTAATTCATCCAACAGTTTGTAAAAACAAACAAAATAGTGATTTTTTTTAGCCCTTTCAAAAACACTTGGTTACCATTACAGTTACTATAACTATCCATGAGGTCCTGTGATGACATATTTTTGTATATTTGGCCAGTTTGAAAGTTAACATCACCCTTGTTCCATCAACAAAAACCCAATAGATTTTGGAATAGTACAGAAAATAAGCATTCCGATCAACAACAGTTTATGATTCGTACATGTTTTCATCATGATAAACTTCACAAATAAACACGTTTTATGAATGTTAAAGCCTAAATACAATCGTTGGAAGTAAAAAGCTCAATGTCACTCACACAATGCTTCTGAGAACTCTTTGAATCTTTATTTTAAAAACATTTTCTTTGACATACTGAGTTAGAAGAATAAAAGTGGACTAGTGAGTAGATGAGTTTACCTCTTCGGTGTGATGACGTTCAACGTCTCAGACATTAGTAGTAGTCCCATTTAGTTACTTGTTAGCAACTGCCTTTTCCAACAGAAGTGCGAGCTTTAAAAAATCACAAGAGGATATAATTGATGTATTTTATGTTGAAACATAAAACATGAAGATATGTTGAGCTTGTGTTCACCAGGCATTTTCAGGCATTTAACAGAAAAGAACAATGTCTTAAGAACAATGGAACCATAAGTGCTAAAATTACTTAATTCTAGGTTTTGACATAATCTCTGCAATGCTGTGTTAGCATGCCACAAACTTTTTTTCAGATTTGAAACTGAAACATTCCTTAAAGTCATAAATCATGTGCAACCCATTAAACTTGTAACATATTATGGACTGAAACAGGACGTAAAACAAATAAATAAATAAATAATTACGATTCTGTCATTATCAATTAACCTTAAAGGGAACCCCAGGTATTAAGACTTGTGTGGCTTAATATATGATGTATCTTATTGTAATATGTAGTAGAAAACCCAAGAAAGATTTATGTTATTTAAAAAGTCCATATTTTGGACTATGGTGGGCACCATTATTTCAATGACGTGAAATGGTTGCACTTGGTTAGCTACCCTGCTGAAAAAAACAGCTAAAACCAGCCTAGGCTGGTTGGCTGGTTTTAGCTGGTCATAGCTGGTCAGCAGGCAGTTTTTAGAGGGGTTTTGGCCACTTCTTTATCCGGTCAGACTGGGAGACCAGCTGGAACGACCAACTAAAACCAGCCTGACCAGCCTAGCCAGGTTTTCTTCAAAATATAAAACACAGCACTCTTTTCGTATTCATTTTAAAGGGGTCATCAGATGCCCATTTTCCATAAATTGATATGATTCTTTAGGGTCTTAATGAAAAGTCTATAATATACTTGGTTAAAAATTCTCAGTTGTTGCGTAAGCAACACCCTTTTTTCCTTGTCAAAATCAGCTCTGCAAAAATCATCCTGTTCTGGTCGAGGTTGCTTTAAATGTTAATGAGCTCTGCTCACCCCGCCCCTCTCTTCTCTCTGTGGAGTGACGAGTCTGTTTACTTTAGCCACATTTAGCTGCTAAACTTGTTAACTAGCACGTTATTAGGAAAGGTGATTGCAGAGATTCATAAAAAACTCTTTTACTCACTTCTTCTGTAGGTCAAGCTGGATCACAAATGATTCGCGCGAACATAGACGTATTTATGTAGATCGGGAGGTGCATTCCCTTCACAAACAAACGTAATCCACTGCAACTTCAGGGGCTTAGATGTCGGGAGTAAACGACGACCACTACGTTCATTATTACATCCAGCAACACAACACCTTAATCGCTCAGTCAGAGATATTCTTGTTTAATTTAATTCCCTGCTCCGGCATCGAAACAATGGAGGTTGGACTGTGACAGCTGATCAGAGGTAAGACGCTCATGTCAATCAACTATCGTGGGAGCGGCCTCTGTCGGTGTAACGCATCCGAGAATAGCTTGATTTGAAAGAGGGGATATTATTTTTAAAAATTACTTAAACACCACAGCATGGATTTTTATCATTATAGGGTAGATGTGTACATACACTGCCAACACACATTAATGTTCAAACAATATGTAAAAGTGAACTTTGCATCCGATGATCCCTTTAAAAATATAAAACATATTAATATGTGATTTAGGCAATATGTGCACTGTGTATAATACATCTTTACTCTATGTATAATAAAATGAAACATGACAAGCACAACTCTGCCTTTTTTGTTAAATGTCAGTTTTAATGAACAATATTAGCCATTATAAAATTATAAGCATAAAGTATAAGAGACTTATATAATCGTAAATAAAGACAAGAGCAAACAACTCAGTCAAATGCATGCTACAAAGTCAGAGTTGAATTACGATTGATAAATAAATAATTTATGAAGCATAACTGTGTCCTCAGTAAAAGTGATATGACCTGGAATAAATAATAGATTCACGAGACCAAAAATTAGCTGTTAGATTTACCCAAAACTAATTATACCTCTTGTTTAACCACTACAGAGACATCAGAACCAGCGGGAAACGTCAGAAGGACTAGCCGTGGTGAGGCTCTTTCTGCAGGATACATAAGCACTGAGCACGCTGTCTGGAGCTCACATTACCGAAATCAGCGAAACAAATTTTCAAATAGGCGCTGTCTTTATAAATAAAATGCAGATTTGAGGTTTAAACAACTACATTCTCACCTGAAATACTCTTAAAACTACATTTCATGACACAGTAACAATATTTTGAAAATTATGCGGATTTTCTCCTCCGCCATTGGTGTGAAATGCATTCTGGGATACATGGCTGCAGCAAGTCTCCTCTTGATGCACCCTTGATAAAAGGGGCAGAGCAAGAACACATCCAGGGATTTGAACTGTACTTGGCTAGATGTGAACTTTGAATGGACCCTTTTCACAAGTCTGTGATGACACTTTTTAACCATCGTCATCATCATTATAAATCCTTTAAAGTTTTTTATATTTTGATTTTTGAAAATATGTATGTACATTTATGACACTATACTTTGTATTATATCACCTTTTCATCAAGTTACAAAAGGGTGTTTCTAATGCCGCGTCCATGGGAGGGAAGGTAAATTTGACATTGTTCTCTTTTCTGACTGCTGATATCAGTCTAGCTCAATTTTTTTCCTTTGATTGAAAGTCGTGAAAACACTATTGTGTAATTTTTCTTTTGCTATTTCAGCAAATGGGAATGCAAAAAATATATTTGTGGTACTCTCCCATTCACTGCTCTCGGATTTTACCCAACTATGACGACTTCTGCTATGAGAAACCTGGAAATGTGAGAAAGGTCCATTGGAACAGTACTTGGGCGATGAGTAATGACATTTCACAAGTCCACAAGAACACAAGACGAGAGACAAGAACGCATATTGAGAAACGGCTTGAGAAACTCCTTCAATGGCTGCGGCGTCATGACAAGTGTCTGGATGTGTACATTCTGCCAAGGTGGCATCTAGAGTTTCTTGTCTCTGCCATTTGTAAGCTCTTTCAGTAGCTGTGGTCTAATAAAAGCCTCAAAGGGATCAGGGCTAAAGTGGAGCGAACAAAGAGTCTTTAATAAGTTTTATTCATCCACAGGCATCTTCCCATTCTTTTCTCCTCTTCTGATCACTAGGAAAGCAGTGGAGAATTACATTGCTTCTCTTGTTGCCCTTTGACAAAAAAATACAAACAAACTCTGCACAATGAGGCATCATATCAGTATTTTATTTTCTGAGTTGTGTTGCTGTAAAAACAGGAACAGATAGCTCCAGTAACTCACAGTGCAACTATTTAATATCATCGAAATAATAGCGCCCCCCATAGTCCAAAATGTTATATACAGGTTCATCTCATTAAATTAGAATGTTGTGGAAAAGTTCATTTATTTCAGTAATTCAACTCAAATTGTGAAACTTGTGTATTAAATAAATTCAATGCACA
>JAHKKF010510596.1:0-12952 GCA_019740295.1 Labeo calbasu | reverse complement strand
GCAACTTAAGAAAACACATGCAAACAGAAAAAAACGACAACAAATTAAGAAAACATCTTCATCAGTTTGACAACACAGGCGCTGCAAATCCTCGCAACACAAATACGGAAACGCACTGCAAATTCTCACAACACAACCAAACACAGAAACGCGCTGAAAATACCACGGACCACAACGGAAAAGATTCAGGGGGACCTCAAAAAGTGACGAACCCAGCGAGGACCTGATTTTAACCATTAATAAAGCATTGCAGAATTTTCCGTGAACTTTGAACGTTATATTTATTTGCATATATTTATTTATTTATTTATTTGCAATTAAGTTAATAACATTTCACAGTTAAGTGTGTAATTGTCAGATTAGTCTAATAATATCCAAAAGACCAATGAATCGTATGATCAGGATGTTAAAATAAACAAAAAACTCACCTTTTAGTTCACCGACAACACCTCTACTCTGAGCAAAAGACACTGAACAAATAATCAGGTCCCAGCTGGTCTGTTGTTCGTCACTTTTTGAGGCCCCCCTGAAACATTTACGTTGTGGTCTGTGCTATTTGCAGGGCGTTTCTGTTTGGTTGTGTTGTGAGAATTTGCAGCGCGTTTCCGTATTTGTGTTTGTGTTGCGAGGATTTGCAGCGCCTGCGTTGTCGAACTGATGAAGATGTTCTATGTGCATGTGTTTTCTTAAGTTGCAGCGTGTTGAGCTCTCTCGGCCACCGTACTCCACTTGTGAATAAAGTTCCACACTATGGAACGATGGACTTCAAATTGTTTGGAAATTTGCTGATAATCAGTTAATCAAAGATATTTGACTAGCAGTGCCTGACCGTTACTTACACTCTTAATTCCTACATTAGCAGTAAGGGTGTTTTAACTTTGTCACAGAAGGCTTTTTTTCATTTTGGCTTTATTTTTGTTAAATAAATAATGACTCAATATGTCATGTGTTGTTTTATTTTTCAAATTTTATGACCCGCCAAGGAAAAGATAATGTTTTATGTCTCAATACAGAAAAGCATGGAATTCAATATGGTGTCCTACCTTTTTCACATGACTGTATATGACATAATAGATTAGGCATAGCATTATGACCACCTTCCTAATGTTGTGTAGTTCCCCTTTTTGCTGCCAAAACAGCCCTGACCCGTCAAGGCATGGACTCCACTAGACCCCTGAAGGTGTGCTGTTGCATCTGGCACCAAGATGTTAGTAACAGATCCTGTAAGTGGCGAGGTGGGGCCTCCATGAATCGGACTTGTTTGTTCAGCACATCCCAGAGATGCATGATTGGACTGAGATCTAGGGAATTTGGAGGCCAAGTCAACAACTCAAACTTGTTGTGCTGCTCAAACCACCAGTGAATACCATTTCCATGAAAGGCCTGCAACAATGCTTAGGTAGGTGGTACGTGTCAAAGTAACATCCACATGGATGGCAGGACCCAAGGTTTCCCAGCAGAACATTGCCTAAAGCATCAAAATCCCTCCGCCGACTTGCCTTCTTCCAATAGTGCATCCTGGTACCATGTGTCCCCCAGGTTAGCGATGCAAACGCACCTGGCCATCCATGTGATGTAAAAGAAAACATGATTCATCAGACCAGGCCACCTAATTCCATTGCTCTGTGGTCCATTTCTGATGCTCTTGTGCCCAGTGTTAGTGATTTCGGAGCTGGACAGGGTCAGCATAGGCACCCTGACTGCTCCCCAACAAACTGTAATGCACTGTGTATTCTGACACCATTCCATCAGAAGTAACAGTAACTTCTTGAACAATTTGAGCTACAGTAGCTTGTCTGTTGGATCGGAAAACACAGATCGGCCTTTGCTCCCCACGTGCATCACTGAGCCTTGGCCGCAGTGGTTCACCACTGTTTCTTCTTTGGACCACTTTTGATAGATACTGACCAATGCAGATCAGGAACACCCCACAAGAGCTACAGTTTCAGAGATGCGCTGACCCAGTTGTCTAGCCATCACAATTTTAACTAATAATATATCCCACCCACTAACAGGAGCCATGATGAAGAGATAATCAGTGTTATTCACCTGTCAGTGGTCATAATGTTACACCTAATCAGTGTGTGTGGTATTTCAACAGACAATCAAAAGATATGTCAATGGACAATTTTTACTTTATGCCTCCCAAAAAATTTAAAAATGAAATTTAACTAAAAACAAACAGAAAAAAAAACCATGATCATCATAGAAGTTTATGTTTATGCTGAAATGTTAAATAATTGTAACTCATATAACTTATATTTTTATTTAGGTCATTATTAGCTCACAACAGCACACATGCATGTGCTAATATAATGAATGAAGAGCTTAATAATTCATCAGCAGTTACTACCTTTAAATAAAGTAACATGCAGCATAGCATTACATTTTCTTGGCTCATCCTTTTATTTATTATTTACATTATGCCTCTCAGACAAATTAATCACACCATGGTTTTCAGTACCACTGCTGTGCTGATGATTTTCTGCTTGTGAGCCTGACTGTGTTAATTAGACTGCACCACTGTCGTCATGTATCAACAAGTTACAGACCCAAAATATGAAAGAGAAACAATTTTTAAAAATACTGACCTGTTAGAAAAACGATTAAAACAATTATATGTGCAAACATAATCTAAGGGTGTTTTCACACCTGCTTCATTTAGTTCGGTTGAATCGCACTAGAGTTCGTTTTCCCTCTTGGTGCGGTTCGTTTGGGCAGGTGTGAATGTAGCAATCGCACTCGAGTGCGCACCAAAAGCGGACCAAAGAAGCGTACCGAGACCTCCTTGAAGAGGTGGTCTCGGTACGCTTTCAAACGAACAGTGGAGCGGTTCGGTTGTAGTGAGAAAGCAATCCGATCCAATGGACCAACGAACCAGGCTTTATCACACTGTATAATGGGTAATTACAGTTCCATGAACAGCAGTAGCTTTGTTGTTTTGCGTCATTCAAAATCAAAGCGCGCCTTTTCATTTTATAATGCCGTCTTATTGCTCTGCTTGTAGTAGGTGTGTTTTCCTGACGAATCCTGGACTCCTGCTCAAAATTATAAATTAATATAACGATACCTAAAAAAAATGCAACAATAAGCCCGCAAAGCTGTCGTTGTTCCATCCTGATAGATGACAGCTGAGCGGAATCCCGAAAAAAAACGTGGAACTTTGACGAATGAGAGGACAGTTTACTTGCGCTTGACTTGTATTAACACATTTGGGTCGTTTAGAAACTTTGCTGTGTGAAAGCGAACCGCACCATGAATAAAAAGCAACACTGTAATAATTTTAACCCGTTTCGGAACAAAGCAATCGATCTACAGGTGTGAAAGCACCCTAACAAAACACTAGGCTGTAACAAAACCCAGAGGCTATTAAAAAAGGAAAGGTTGTGTGCTTTAATTTGTAATAGTTAAATTAGTGTCAACCTTCAAAAAAAAGGTATTTGCCTCTGCCCAGAGATAAAAAAAAATCGCTTTGTTAAAGCAGAGATGTTTCAAGAGAAGCATTCACACATTTCTGAAATGATTATTCATTACTAATAGTCTTTTAGACGTCATTCATTCAGACAAAGCACTCTTTATATGGAATATATACTGGTTTGCTTGTGCATTTGCTGCCTATTTTCACTCAGTGTCAATTACAGACAAGGATAGAGAACTGGGATGGCACTGATAATGTTTATGATATTAAAAGCAAATGTAATTATGGAAGCTTACTTGTGACAGTGGTTTTGGTTTCTTGGTTGCCATTCCTCCAATCATGACCATGTTTGGCATCAGCGGCCGTGGGAATTCTAAGGAAAAGTCGGAACGCATAAACCAGAGGGCTGCTCGGCTCATGATCTCCACCATTGATGTTTTTCTCTGCAGTACCCGTGAAGCAATCTCATCAGCAAGAGTAAACAAACGTCTGCAAGCCGTGGGCTTCAATAGGGCCCTGACCAGGTTCACACTTCTTTGCCAAAGATTCATGTGATCAGTAAAGTGAGTTAAAGGTTGTGGAACATAAGAAGCTGGAACTGGACATTGACTGGCAAGAGTATCGACACCACAAGGAAGGTTTACTTGCATATAAATAGCTGGAATTGAGAGATATTCACCAACTATTGCTCCAACAGGCTCAAATGGATCTGTGAGAATTGCATCAAAGTTGTAATCTTGCAGTTTTTTCATTAAGTCCTTGTTGAAGAGCAGACCCTCTGCAGTCCTCAGTATAAACATTTGCAGGAGATCCAGTGAGATGATGAATGTCTGAAACCTGGCCAGGTCTGTGGAGATATCAATACTCACAACTGTGTTTAACTGATTCGCTAAGTTCGCTTCTAATTCAGCTTTGGTGTAGTTCACTGGATATGTCAGAGTGGTGGTTTGCTCTGAAGAACCCATACTCAGACTTGCCTCGGGGACAACTACCACCACCTGGTTTCCTCTTCTCCCCAGCTCCTCCACAACGGGCTTCATCCCTAACCAGTGACTGCCATCTGATGGAATAACCAACAGTTTACCAGCTTCAGCTAAACCAAAGACGAAGAGACTCAAAAGCAACCACATGCCAGCCATTTTATCAGCTGTATTATAAAATCTCTAACTGTGGCTTTTGCCAGCTAGAGGAAATGTCGTCAAGAAACAGCTGGTTAATGTGTAGCTTAAACTACTCTAATATCTCTGTTGTTAGCAGAGGTGGAGATTCCAGCAGCTGGGTGGGATTATGTCTATATAAGGCAGTGAAGCAACCAATCAGGGTAAAAGTCTAGAAACAGGTTATGTCATCCAAAAATTAAATGGGGACAGATGCATATGGCCTGTAATGGCATGGATGAAAAGGAAAAACAGAAAACAGGAAAAGCATAACTTTTGTACTGATTAATACTTTTTATAAATGATTATTGTTCTTGTCAAATGCAAAACTCATGGCAAACATAAGGTCTTGTTATTTGAATTGGTGTGTAGCCTGTTTGACTTTTTGAGATATGCTAAATATCAGATGAGTTTGTAGAGCAACTAACATTTTAAAAATGGATGAGGACATGTTAAAATGTATATTTGCAATTTTACCTTCCATTTGAACAGAAATTGAAATATAACAGAATACTGTTAAATATTTATCAATAATCTATAACCTACTAAACAAGCACTAAATAAAAACCAATATACTTTAAAATGAACATTTGAAACATACTAAAATCAGTAGAACAATGTGTAATTAAAGTTCATTACTGATGCAAACTGTGCTCTTATAAACATTTGAAGCATGAGCTTGAGTATAAAAATCAAACACAACCTTTCTTGAAATATTGGTCTATCAACAAGTATACTTACAGTATAAGGACAGAAGGATTTTGACCAGGTAATCATGCAATTGTGATTTGGAATGATTGGTTATACAGTAACTAACAATCCAAAACCTCGCATGACTCAGTTTCCAACACTGAGACTTCCCTCTGTAGGAACAACAAAGCAAATGCATTAGTTTTAGAGTGAGATTGTACACTGCTACTGGAATTACCGTAAACAATTACAGTTGCCAGTTAGTTAACAGCTGAAACTGTTTAAGGATTTGGGGAAAAAAAGATGTATAAACAATAAAATGATTAAAAAATATAAATTCCATTTTTAAACAGGCTCTCATGTTGTGTAAATCTGCTTATGGGGAAACGTTCTCACTCCCAACTCGGCACATATTGACGCTTGGTAAGGACCCCTTGGTATCGCTTTTTAACACTCAGGGTACCCCTTTTGCGTCATTTTTTGATGCACGGGGTATCCTTTTAGTCACTTTATTTAATGATTTGCATGCATTTGTAAAAAATAGAAATAATTTTATATACTGTTTTATTTATTGTTTGTTTTATTGGAGCAACTAACCCCAACCCTAACCTAAATCTACAATATAAAACATGTAACAGGCAAATATAAGTACAGTCACAGGTATTTATTGCACAAACTGACCATAAACAAGCAGTATAAAAGCATTACAAACCAGTCCTGTTGCATTCCAAGTCTTCTGAAGCCGTACGACATCTTTATGCGAAGAAGAGAGTAAAACATAAGGTTTTAATAAGGTTTAAAACATAAGGTTTCATGGCCCCTTTGAGGTCCAAAAAAAACGCAAAATACATTTGCTCACATGTCAAAATACACCCTATACATCATATCACATCAGTAATATCATCAGTCGCACTACACATCTCCACCAACAGTGTGTGCTGTTGCTCCAGGAATGCAACACAGCCATTGATGAAATGCTTGGAAAACAGAGAAGCTTTCCGTGCTAGTTCATTGTTATTCATACAATCATATGAAAAAATATAGTCAAATGTTGAATTACTGAGATCTGCACAAAATCCATGTTTTCTGGAATTTTTTTTTAATAAAATGTTTTGGATTCAAAGATTTTAACACATTTTAGTGAATTATACTTTGTCAGTTTCATTTAGCTATCTGAGAGAAATCTAAAAAGGTAAAGATGGTAGTGTCGTGTTTGTGCACTTCTGACTGTACATCTGCAACAAGAGAGAAAAGGTTCTGTTTACTAAAAAAAAGTTAATGGATGGGTCTTTGGGTCACCTCCACATTGGAAAACACTTTGTCTGGACCTGCAAAAATATTCAGAGTGTGAATGAAGAGTGCTTCAAATATATTAATGTTGGTATTACATCTGAGATTTCTTAAAGGAGAAGTCCACTTCCAGAACAACAATTTACAAATAATGTACTTACCCCCTTTTCATTTTGCATTTTGGAAGTTCAAAATCAGGGCACCATACCAGTCCATTACATGGAGGAAAAATGCTGAAATGTTTTCCTCAAAAAAATTATTTCTTTACGACTGAAGAAAGAAAGACATGAACATCTTGGCTGTCAAGTGGGTGAGCACATTATATGTGAATCTTTGTTTTGGAAGTGGACTTCTCCTTTAATACCAACAAGGTTAAAAATCTACTGTTTAGGTATTAAATAAAACAAAGCAATTACCAAAATTAAGCAAAACATTTTTTAGGAGATTAAGCAATGATAAATGAAGCTCACCTTAGAAACCTCTGTGCTATTTATGTTCCATGAAAATGTGATTGACAAGTGACGTCTCCATATAGGATTTCTCTGCAGACGTATGGATCCCACAATATTGTCCCCTTCCTCAACCGTCACTGGTGCATCCAACATGAAGAGTGTCTGTTTCCAGTGAGTAATCCTGTAAAAAAATAAAGGCTTGTTTAAGTTTTTGCATTTAAGGATTCAGATTAATGCTTTACATATAAATTGTCTTGTGATCTGTAAATTTAAAATTTGAACTTGCATTCACATCTGAAATCGTGAAGTGAATATGAAGTATGCTATCATGTATTATTATTTGGTTCTTTTCTATCCATGCATCATACTCTGAATATGGTCCAGTGTTCAACTCCAGTGACGGTCCATCCTCTTCTAAACTCTGGAAATGTGCACTGAACCAGACAGTGAAGCCATGAAACATGCCAGACTTCTCAACAGTGAAACTAAACTCTCCTTTGAGTCTCTGAACAGAGGTCAGGAAAAGCAATGTAGTTAACGTGTGCTTCCTTTTAAATAATGGTTATTTCATCTAACCCAAATTCTAACATTTACCTCTAAGTCTGAGACCTGTATCGTGACCATATCAAGAGTTACAACATCAG
Organism: Labeo calbasu; assembly: GCA_019740295.1. Taxonomy (NCBI): domain Eukaryota; kingdom Metazoa; phylum Chordata; class Actinopteri; order Cypriniformes; family Cyprinidae; genus Labeo; species Labeo calbasu. The sequence goes on along the minus strand of JAHKKF010510596.1, from coordinate 5,301 downwards.
CTGGAGTGGACAAACAATCCTCAGGCAGGAGATGATGGCTAAATTTAGGCTTGGAGAGAAACTCCTTCTGTGCAAGTGACCTACAAAATGTCAGTTTTAGCAGAGTTATCACAACAGTCATGTACATACAGTAGATGAATTCAGTCTTTTTGTGACAAATCACAATAGAGTTTTTAATTACTCATACAATTGTTTATTTATTATAGAACTGAATTAACTACTTTTATTAAATACGTAATTATTTAGTAATTTACATTTGTAAAAAGTACAACGTGCAGTAGTTTAAGAACTTCTGAATAACTGTTGCAATGACTTTTAACCAAATTGTCTCAAGTTAATTGAGTGGATATATGAATCACATTAAATATAAACAAAAAAAGGTTCTACTAATGTTTGAAAAGCACAAAGTCTAACAATAATTTTATCTTCCATTTTAAATACCATCATTTCAAACCCATTTTTACTGATTTTTTTTTACCTAATGCAATAGCAAGTTGCTTAAATACCCACTAAAATTAGGTCAAAAAGAGCTGTATATCAATATGAAAGGCCTCACTGTAGGTAGCTGAAGTCTAGGCCATATGGTTTCTCCCAGAACTCCATTTTTTGCCTGTAGTCTGAGAAGGCCTGGCAAGGAACGACAGTCAGACATGCAGAGGACGGCCACATCATTCCACCCTCCTTCAGCCAGCGATCACGTGCCAGCAACACTGACTCCACCATATACTCAAACTGAGAAACAGAGTTTTGTTTAGTTCATTTATAAAGCACATTTAAAAACAGCGGAGTGCAGTACAAGAAATGTCTAACTTTAGAAATTTAAAAACTAGACCTGTGATGATACAAACAATGAACTGACAAATTAAAATTTTACAAAAAAAAAAAAATAATTAAAACATACAAAATAAAAAAGGGTCTTTAAAGAGGATTTAAAAGAAACAGAAGGGGAAGACCCTGGAAGATGTTCTTCCAGACCCCATCCTGGTCGGTTTTAAAACATGATAAATAGCTGTGCAAGAGTCACCAATCAAAGTAAAATTGTAAAAAAAAAATAAAAAAAAAATCACTATTTAGAAAAATACAAAGTCATATTACAGTTCTCAGAGAAAGGTGACATTATTTTACTGCTACTATCTATGTTCTGTGTTATGCAGTTGATTTTGTCTGAGAAAACTTAACTCAAATATGCCATAACATCCATATTCATACCAGAAGGCAGTTGCCCATCCACTCTGACACTAGAACATCCACTTTCCCAGGAAGAATGAGATTCTCGGCTCTCTCCTGAAACACTGTCACGACTCCCTCAGAGCCATTCTGCCTCACGAGTTCCTTAGTGTGTTCTGCCATTGAGCTGGCTTCCACAGCATATACCTACAGGAACAAAAACGAGTAACAAGCCAGGGGCTGTGATTTTACTACAAGCAAGTTTTTAAAACATGACGGGGACTCAAGTGCTTTATTTTTTTCCAAACCAGCAACAACAGCAAAATGAATTTAAAGAATTTAAAGCCTATTTTTTGTCATAATTTAAATATAAACAGCCATAACGATACAAATGTCAAAACAATACAGTGAGAATTATAACATAAATAGCTTGATGCTATTTCTATAGGCGTTTGCTATAAATTGAAACCCATGATGAAGTTTAATAATTTTTAAACAAAAATGTAGTTCGTCTCACCGCTGCAGGGTGTGCTAGACGGGCACAAAAGAGGCTGATAACCCCTGTCCCGCAGCCCAAGTCCATGACCACCTTCCCCCTCAGGGCGGCGCTATTATTCAGGATCACCTGCCTGTATGTTTCTGTGCGGGGTTTATCTGACAGCATCTCCAGATGAAGCCTCTGACAGCAGAATGCATAAAATAGAGGTTAAGCAAAAGTTTGCTTCTTTGATTTTAATCAATGGCAATTATTTTTAATTGATGTTAGGTTTTAGATTGACAATTTAGTACTTACTAATGTTCCATAATTGCCAAAGTATTCGTCATCTTGCCAGGCATCTTCCTCATCCTCAGCTGTTTGTTGCAAATAGCTGGATGGGACGTAACCAAAGTGACCTTGCAGTTCAGCCCACCACCACACGTCTGAACTCCTGTCATGGACCTTCAATTTATCACCAACTGAGAAACTAAGCTGTCGATTAAAAAAGTTTCTTTATTACGTATTTGTTTGGTTATCTTGTGAACACATTGTGAGTTTCATTCGCTCTGCCTAAAGCTTTAAAACATTAAAAATAGAATGGAAATCATAAGTTGACAGATGTTTTATAAACCAAGTCATTCTGTAAGTCTTCTTCTAATGAGCAAATGTGCACTCACTCACTCATAAATGAAATGTGTTTATTTTGAAAGGCGATCATCATGTGCACAGTATAGCGTGTACCTGCTCATCTCCTTCAGCCACGAAATCCGCAAGTCCGACATACTCTTCTGCTTCATGACCATCACTGCTTTCATTTTCAATCATTTCAGCAGCTCAAAACTGCTATATACTAAGAGAAATCCCGAAACGCAAACGTATTAAATCTCTGCAACAAAAAGTAGCAGGAACTGTTTAATTTTTCCACGGCGCCCCGCCCACCACACGATTTTCAAAATTAAAGTCTTGTTGCAACGCGATTAAGAAGTTCATAGGTACAATGTAGTAATTATGTGTTATTACTGCTAGTTAATAATTAGGCCTACAGCTATCTTATGTGTTACAATAACAAAGTTTAACTAGGTCACGGTTTAACAACAACGTTGTTTATTTATCTATCTGGCGTTTTTAGTAGCATAGTTTGCAAAGACAAACCACATGAAAAGCAGAATGAGGGGTGGCAAGCCCAATTATACATTTGCTGAGGGAAATGCAAGATTAGTGTTATCGCCTTTGTGTACTCCCTAACACCATTACAGCAAACTTTCTGCAAGTTAATCAGGGGTGAAAAAGTAAGAAAGATGTGACACCCCCTTTAACTCCTGATGGCCATATATTGCTCACATTTAAGTTAAGCAGTTTTGGAGTTTTATTTATTTATTTATTTGTCTTAAAAATATGTATATATTTGTACATATTTACACAAAAATGTGCCATGCTTAAGTGGGGTTTTGCTGCCTGGTTGAAAACAAACACTTGAATGAAAATGACATATTACTATGACCAGTAGATGGCTGCAGAGGATCACTCATTGCCTCATTTGCCGTTTCCTATAGCTACAGTTTTTTACGTTTTACTTTTAGATTTATTTCTACCCTAGTAAAAAAAGTAATATATTTCAAATATAATCATTTTATTCTAAGTATAGTTAAAATCTAACATATTTACTGACATATTACTTGAGACTTCCTGATGTAAAAATTATAATCCAACTTTATTTGGAATATTTATATTTATTTGAATAATATCGGTCTTTAAATGCGAGATATTTAAAATGTACCTAAAGTATACTTGCAATAGTTCCACTTTAGCACAATCAAATAAGTATACCAGTTTAGTACACTAAAAGTACAATTATTTTATTATTTTATATTATTTTAAGGTATTTTATAAGTACATAAATACGTAAATGTATTTGTAGTAGTACTTAGCATAAAATAAATGTATTTCGAATATATTTTAATATATTTATTTTTCACTAGGGTAGACATTAGCAAATCACTAATATAACATTTTAAAAAAATCACTTTTTTGTCAAAGGTTTGTCACTGTTTTGTAGCCTACATAGAGTTTTCAAAAACGCATGGATCACACAGATGAATTCAAAACGCCGATTTTGACTAGCTGAGCTGTCCTTATTTTAATGCGTTTATTTGTTTGTATTTTTCTGTTCTGCAGGCCAGAATGTTTTTCATGAGTCGTGTTCTGTTTTATTTACGTACATGTGCATTAAACGATTTGTCAAACTTATCAGCATTAAAAAATTTAATATGTCTCTGCTTTTTGCAGCACAAATTTAGTTTGAAAATAACAGTAGGCTACATTTTATGCTGGACCTTTGCTGGTTTATGCTGGTTTTAGCTGGTCATGTTGCTGGTCAAGGACCATCAAAAATCAGCAAAGGACCAGCATAAACCAGCAAAGGACCAGCTTAAACTAGCATCAAAACATACCTACCAGCATATTGTTTTTTTCACCAGGGTTGTGAGAGCCAATTACATTTAGGGAAGAGCGGGGACGAAAGTAACGTTATTTTCTCAGAGCCCGGACTAAATTTGCTTTCCAAGCTATGACAGCACATTCAGCACGGAACCCTTGATGGGGCTGAGAAATATCACGCGATTTCGTCATTGTTTCCCGCGGTTAGGTCCGGAAATCAGTTTTCGAATACAAAAAGTAAATTAGGGAAACGGGATTTTTTTTTCTAATTAGTTGTTGTGTTTCTCGTTTCATGTGTCACAGTAATGATCAATCTACATGTTATTTGGTGCTGTAATACATCCTGAAGTTTGGCTTTTCAGAGTTTTTTTTAGTATAGAAGTAAATCGGATTTATATGTCAGGAGCTCCTGTCGGGAAGAAAGTAACACTTGCTACTTTTGTCCCCCTACGGTGACAACAAGTGTTTCTTTTGTCAAGCAGCATGCTAATTTGGTGACTTTCTGTGTCTTGCATCATTTATTAAAACGTTTATCATAAATGTTTATGTTATATTATACCAAAAGAATATGCCAAGAGTGAGGGTCAGAAAGACAGTCTCTAAACAATCACCCCACAAAAAAAGGACAAAACATTGACTTAATATTTCTACTCCCTCTTCCTTTTCTGAGTTTTCCTGAAGCACTTCCTGAAACAGAACGTGCAGCTTTTGACAGTTACAAAAACAATAGTCACTAGAATAAGAAGGAGAAAGCCAATGACGTCCAGAGAATGATACTGAATCCAGTTCAGCTCGTGGGCTGCAGGTCTGAGATGCGCTGCCCCTTTGTGTCTCATAACAAACTCAGTCCAGAACACAGCCAAGTCCAGAGGCTCAATGGGACGGTCTCTATGAATAGCTGAAAGCTCTGTCATCTTCTCCTTGTAGCTGTTGGATCGAAGATGAAGTATGTTTATACGTTGTTGCATTCAAAAGGACTGCAGTCTTTACAATAATCTACACACTGGAAACATTTTGGTGTATGATATCCTTTGAACATACACTGCTTAATGCACAGACTGAACGTGATTCTCATGTTTACCTTTTGTCATTGATGACCTTTCTCAGTGCAACCAGCAGGTCTTCGGAGGTCAGATCAAAAATACTCAGGGTTTCTGCAACTCCTCGAGACACTAAGCGCTGAACGTTATCTCCTTGGTCGCCAAACAGAGGAAGCATCA
>JAHKKF010510595.1:323-19546 GCA_019740295.1 Labeo calbasu | reverse complement strand
TAAATAAAATTATTAACTTCTATAATGCTATTATAACTTCTATGATGCTGAAAATTCAGCTTTGATCACAGGAATAAATTACATTTTAAAATATTTTCAAATAGAATGCAGTTATTTTACATAGTAAAAATATTTCACAATATTACTGGTTTTACTGTATTTTGGACCAAATAACTGCAGGCTTGGTGAGCAGAAAAAAACTTATTAAAAAAAAACAAACATTAAAAATCTTTTTAATCAAAAAAAAACAAAACTTTTGAATGGTAGTGGATATAGATTTACATTTAAACATATACTATGGTTAAACTTCAGTACTTTACTAAATTAAAGCAAATCAGTTCATTTTCCCCACTCAGTCACTCTGAATACCTCGACAGTGAATTCATTTGTGCATTTCTGTATTGGTGTGCATTCCCTTTGGTAACAACTATTGAGATATAAGGTGTTTGCGTGCCAGGCTTTCCCATGAGGCAACTGCCATGTGGCAATTCAGAAGGGTAGGAGAGCAAGTTTTCCATCACACTTACATTTTATTGCCAAAAAATCCCCACCCACTTCCCCCAGCCTCCCCTGCTTCCTTGTATCGCGGCGATGATGATGTTAATGACCAGTGACGGCTCACCTATCCCTGGCGTGACTCCAGTTTGTCCCATCCCCCCTCACATGCACACTCCTGCAATCACGCACGGCTGCTGTGAATTCTGCATTGTTCACATCCAGTGTTTATGTATATACACACATACATATGTATGCTTGTGTGTTGGGATGATTAATTCTCTGTCACTTCTATATAATTAGAGAGAAGCTACCTAACAGGTGTTCATGAAAACATGAACATCTAATAAGTATCAAATAAGTCTAATATCAAATCTAATATCAAATAAGTACGCGGTCCATCTTGCATATTTTGTTTTTGTTATTTCATGAGTTTAATTTGAAGTCTCTATTGAAGTGTTAGATTGGAAATAAGGCTGTAATAGTTCAGATTTCTCATAGCTATGTTTGTATTTGATTTTGGGGTCAGAAGTTCAGATTGAGTGGGACATTATAAATGCTAAAAGTAGGTTAATGTTTCATACGTTTCATAATTGCATGCTTGCGTTTAGACAGAGATCTTTTCATTTCTTCTTTCAATTTTCATGGTTTCTTTGTTGTATGAATTATTAGTTTTGTTGTATTGCCTGCTGTTCTCAAGCATGGACAGTCATTTAGCTTGTTGGCTTTTAGTGTCTGTGGCAGAGTTAAAGTGGCTGAGATGTATTAGATGTCAAAGTATTTGCAGTGTGTCTTCTGGCTGTTCAAAGCACTGGAGCATTTTCGTAGTATTTACGGTGGGTGAGTATGTGTGTGTTTGTGTGTTGTGAAATGGAGGGCTGCGTGCTGGGCCGGTGTGAAACAGAGCACAAATGCGTGAGTCGGCATGAATATAAAAACAGGATTTGAGTCGTATCTGAGTCGTACTCTTTCTGTTTTCTGCAAACTCATTTCTTTTCTCTGCCTCCAACACATTCTGGTTGTACAATCATTGTTTTCTTTTTTATTAATAATTTATGTCATTTTATTATTTATTAAGAATTGTTTAATAATTAAAATTACCAATTTTTATTTATATAAAAATAATTCATTATATAAATAATGCATTATATAAATTATAATAAATAAATGTAAAACATTTAGGATTTTGTCTAATCTCATCCCAGTATCTGATATTTTTTGTCTTTAAATATTTTTCATTAAATTGACTTTTTGCTTTTCACACAAGTGAATTCTCATGTCATTCTACTTTTTTTAACAACTTTGTATTGTGAATGAATATATTTATTTTAAAAATGTTCATAGGCCAATATTTACACTTAAATATTTAAGTAGTGCTGGGCAACGATTAATCGAGATTAATCGCATCCGAAAGAAAAGTTTTTGTGTGCATAATGTATGCGTGTGTACTGTGTTTATTTGTTATGTATATATAAATACACACACACATGCATGTATAGGTTTAAGAAAAATATGTTATGTTTATATATTACATATATTTAGATATAATATAAATGATATGATTTTAAATATATACATGGAAATACATGGAAATATTTTCAAAATAATATATAATGTATGTGTGTGTCTTTATATATACATAATAAAATATACACAGTACACACACATATATTATATAAACAAAAACTTTTATTTCGGATCCGATTAATTGCGATTAATCGCTGCCCAACACTAATAAGTTTACAAAAACTTAAAAAGACCACAAAAAATAGTCCTAAACTTATATAGGCCTAAAAGGTTTTATAAAAACCCTTATTTATTTATTTTATTTATTTATTTAAAACTGGTAAAACATGTTAAGAGTTTTTTTTTTTCCTAAAAAAAAATGTAAATGTGTATGTATGTATGTATGTATGTATGTATGTATGTATGTGTGTGTGTGTGTGTGTGTGTGTGTGTGTGTGTGTATATATATATTTATATATATATATATATATATATATATATATATATATACTTTTTTTAATTCAATTATAAATGTTTTAGTTATGAAAGTCTCCTCTTGCTAATCGTCTGGGTTTTCTGCATATTTTTTTCATCTTTCAGTTGGCATTTTTATTACTATTATTTGATTAAGGTGCTGGTAATGGCCATCAGTGAAGCAAGACTAACTCAGATACATTCATTGACCTTTATGTTTTAGCGTGGGCTTTGGGAAGCCGATAGAAAGATGTCACTAGGACACACTTCATTTACTTTGTGCAGCGTATGGTCAGCTCTTTATATGATTTTTGTACAGAGAGCATGTTTAATTTAGAAATTAAAAAGAATAGTTTAAGCATTATTATAGTGTCCAGAGATTTCATAATTGACCAAGTGAATGAAGACTAGAGCTGTTAAGTTTCAAAAAGACTTAAAAAGCACTGCAAAACTCATCCGTTAGACTCAGACTCATCTGAAACCATATAATAGCTGTGCGTAATGAGCAGACTGACATTTAAGCAGCATTGTCACAATATTTAAATATTATGATGATTATTATAACCCTATCCATTATTTATTTTTTATTTGAGGAGCAATTTTAGAGGCATTAATTAAAACTTATATCAGATCATGGCAGAACGCCTGGCATCTCAGTTTCCGCCTGATGTGGTACAGTGGCCTTGGTGCTATTACTGCCTCTGCTAATGCTAACGGAGCAATGAGCACAAACACCTGATTAAGATGTAAATTTCCCTGTAATTGGAATGTAAATTCTTACATTTAGATGAAGACGTCAACTGTCGTATTATCTCTTTTTCCACTCTTTTGTGGCCAGCGTAAGTACAGATCACAATTTCTTTTTGACATTTCCCTTCATTTTTTTTTGCCACACCCCAGCTATTAATATTCTCAGTCCATTTTGTGTACCTTTTGTTTGGTTTTGTTTTTTTATTTCACCCGCGTGCGATACATTTGCTCCTGTGGGATTTGGGAAAATTTCGTCTGAAAATTGCGTTCATTTGGTGCCAGTATTTTGATTGTGCATCCATTACTTCTGCTGAATATTCCTCAATGCAAATAAGCTCAGACCCACCGAAGAGCTACATGTATCTGAGATAATTAATTTCCCTTTGAAAGCCAACAGAAAGCAAGAAACCCTGCCAGGAACAAGCAAAAAAATTAGTGTTCATTTAGGGGTTTTTTTGGCAGTGGACAAATTAATAGTTTTTGCCCCAAACAATATGGCCACCTAGGGATATCTGCTTTATTCCTTGCTTCGAGTGGTTTTGGCCCGGGTGGACTGGTAATCAATTAAGCATGCCGACTGGCATTAGCATGCTAATGCTCTTGTAAGCGAGGGTCAGACTGGCTAGACTAATGCCATACAGCTTTTGCATGCATTTATGTCTTGATTGGTAGGGTGGGGTCTACTGTTGAGATTGTCGATCATGTGAAAATCAACAGCTAAGAAATTCTTCGAAATGTCTTTTAGTCTTTGTGTATTTGGGAGTTTTGCAAAGAAAATCACATTTTCCTACATGTAAGAAAATAGGAAATTACATTTTACACAAAGAATATGATGCATTTTCATTTTCATAAATAACTTGCTTTCCGTTGTTTCCTGATTTATTGGGGGAAAAAGTATAATAGTATTGCTTTACTGTGTTATGGTTATGATAGTGTTGGCACAATCTTTTTAATGTTTTTTGAAAGTAGTCTCTTATGCTCACCAAGGCTACATTTTTTTCATAAAAATATTAAATAATATTACAAATTAAACTGTTTTCTATTTTAATATATTTTCAAATGTAATTTATTCCTGTGATGCAAAGCTGAATTTTCAGCATCATTACTCCTGTCTTCAGTGTCACATGATCCTTCAGAAATCATTCTAATATGCTCAATTTATCAAGAAGCATTTCTTATTATCATACATTTTCAAAACTGTTATGGTGATTAATATTTTTGTTGAGATCATGATATGCATTTATCTAACAACTGAAGGTCTATACTGTCACTTTAGATCAATTTAAAGCAACCTTGTTAAATAAAAGTCCCAAACTTTTGAATGGTAGTGTGTATGTACGAATATATCAAAAGATCTTTGTTAGACAGTTCCCATATAGATCTGTTTATCTGTCTTTGAGAGAAATGTGCTGCGTTTAGGCCCTGGTTATGTTTTGAGCAACAGATTTAAGTATTTTTTCCTGTCATCCTGTCACATTGCCTCTAATAATAAATCTCATCTATTCATACGTTGATGATAATCGTTAATGTCACTAATTGCACTAGTACTAAATGTACTAATCTTGTGAATGTTTACACGCAATCCTGTCTTGAGCAACAGGTAAAGATGACAGAGTTCATAGCTGCCATTCTTGATTTAGGTGTCCCGCTCTTTCTCTGTGGAACCCAGTTTCACTTTGTTCCTTGTTCCTTAAGCTGGTGAAAATATGTGTCCCTCCCTCCACCGTGGGAACGACAGATCGAATGGCATGACAAGTACTAACTGTATGCCCAGAGCCAAGGTGGTGCTTGTGTACAGGTGTGCAGGGATTCTTTTGAGAGGTGTTTCTTCTAGCATGGCAGAATGCTGACAATGCACTGGATGCACATTAAAACCCCCACCACTCATGTAATACCTGTGCTGGTTTCCAATTAGTTCCCAACCGTACAGGAATTTTGATGAGCCCGTTTCATTTTTGGTGTCAGTTCACATCTGTCAGCGTCACTCAGCTGCACAGGATGCGTTTTCAACTGCGTTTCTTGTCAAAATCATTAGCTAGGCCACGAGCGAACGCACGCCTCCTGCTTTGTGAATGGCCGTGTTCATTCATGCTCCCGTGAGTGTGATTGGTCTCTTGCTGAGCAGGACTTAAAAACTGGTGATGTGGGAACAGCCTTTTGGCAGGTGCACGGACTGCTCGTGTGCTCTGGCCTAATGATGATTATGATTTAGATCATATAACATCTGTCTATAAATCATTTATTCTGTTGACTATCTATGTGCAAATCTAATGTCTCTCTTTATGTCTGTAAGTCTGTATGTCTCTATATCTGTCTATCTAGCTATCTGTCTGTAAATCTATCTGTATGTCTGCAAATCTGTCTGTCTGTCTGTCTGTCTTTCTTACGTTTTGTCCATCTGTGGGTCTATCCTTTGGTCTGTCCGCCTTTTTCGATGTGTCTGTCTATAAATGTATCTGTCTTTCTGTCTCTAAATCTATTTGTCTGTTTTCAAATCTATCCATCTGTCTTTCTTTCATTGTGTCTGTAAATCTGTCTGTAAATCTTTGTGTGTGTGTATGTCTGTCTGTATATCTGTCTGCAAATCAGTCTCTTTTCTGCAAATCTCTCTGTCTGTAAATCTGTCTTTCTGCAAATCTCTCTGTCTATCTGTCTAGCTGCAAATCTATCAGTCTGTCTGTAAATCTGTGTCTGTCTGTAAACCTGTCTGTCTATCTACAGATCTGTGTCTGTAAATCTCTCTGTCTGTCTGTAAATCTGTCTGTCTATAAATCTGTCTGCCTGTCTGTCTGTCTGTCTTGTCTGTCTGTCTGCCTGCCTGCCTGCCTGCCTGTCTGTCTGTCTGTCTGTCTGTCTGTCTGCCTGCAAATCTCTCTGTCTGTCTGCCTGTCTGTCTGTCTTGTCTGTCTGTCTGTCTGTCTGTCTGCCTGCCTGCAAATCTATCTGTCTGTCTGTAAATCTGTTTGCCTGCAAATATCTCTGTGTGTCTGTAAATCTGTCTGCAAATCTCTCTCTCTGTCTGTCTGTCTGTAAATCTGTCTGTCTGCAAATCTCTCTGTCTGTCTGTAAACTTGTCTGTCTGTAAGTCTGTCTGTCTGTATGTGTATCTTTTTGTGTCTGTAAGTCTCTAAATCTATCTGTCTAGCTATCTGTATGTCTGCAGATCTATCTATCTATCTATCTATCTATCTATCTATCTATCTATCTATCTATCTATCTATCTATCTATCTATCTATCTATCTATCTATCTATCTATCTGTCTGTGTCTGTTAGTCTGTCTGTCTGTCATTCTTTCGTTTTGTCCGTCTGTGGGTCTATCCCTTGGTCTATCTGCCTTTTTCTGTTCATGTCTGTGTATTTGGCTATCTGTCTGTAGATCTCAATGTGTGTGTCTGTCTGTCTGTCTGTCTGTCTGTCTGTCTGTCTGTCTGTCTGTCTGTCTGTCTGTCTGTCTGTCTGCAAATCTCTCTGTCTGTAGATCTGTTTCTATCTATCTGCAGATCTGTCTGTCTGTAAATCTCTGTCAGTCTGTGATCTCTGTGTGTCTGTTTGTAAATCTGTCTGTCTCTCTGCAAATCTATCTGTCTCTGTAAACCTGTCTGTCTGAAAATCTGTGAATCTGTCTGTCTGTCTGTATGTGTGTATGTATATATCTGTCTGTCTGCAAATCTCTGTCTGTAAATCTGTATGTGTGTGTCTGATAATTTATCTATCAGTCAAGTAGTCAGTCTGTCTGTCTGTAAATCTATCTGTCTCTCTGCAAATCTATCTGTCTCTGTAAATCTGTCTGAAAATCTATCTGTAAATCTGTAAATCTGTCTGTCTGTCTGTGTGTGTGTGTGTGTGTGTGTGTGTATCTGTCTGTCTGCAAATCTGTATGTGTGTGTCTGATAATTTATCTATCAAACAAGTAGTCAGTCAGTCTGTCTGTAAGTCTATCTGTATCTCTGTCTTTCTTTGTGTCTCTAAGTCTGTCTGTCTCTAAATCTGATCCTCTTTATCTTTAAAATATGTAGATCCTTTGGGTCGGATATTATTTCTATGTGTGCGTTTCTCTCTTTGTCCCTGGTCATTATCCAGCAACACTCATATATGCATACGAATTGCGTTGGATACGCTGTCCTTTCATTCTCCTTTCGGGCTGTATGTCATTGTTGTTGCCAGTAGGCTGTGTGTATTTATTTAGGGGTAATTGGAGGGAGAATCTAGGGGGTAATGAAGTGTATCCACTCATGGCTGCTCCCCTCCGCGCAGGACTCAGCAGCACAGCAAGCCAGCATCACATCGCCAGAATGCTTATTTTATACCCAGGTGGACAAACACAATTACAGGCCTCGTCCTCATTGTGGTGGCCCAGAGTCTGAAGCAATCGTTTGTGTGTGTGTGTGCGCGCCAGATTGGCTGTTCAGTGGAGCTCGAGGAAGACCTTTCAGTGTCTCGGAGCCCTCTGCACCCCTGCTGTTCTCTTGCCTGGCCCTCCGGAGCGGCCGTATGATTTCTCTAACACCTCCGGTATTTAACTCTGTCGTGGAAAAGCAAGCCGGACGCTGTTCATGATTTACATGTCATTTGCTGCCTCATATTGTGTGAAATTCAATTGCACAGCACAAACTGTAGCCAAGCACCCGCGCCGTCTCTCTCTGCCTCTTTCTCTCATTCTCACTCTCTCTTCCTTTCCCTGCTGTTTCTTCATATCAGCGAAAGTTTGCTGTGTGAAAAAGTGGCCAGTTGGTTACTCTGAAGTTGTCGAAATTTTGTTGTGGTTATTTTCGTTGTGCTTCTTCTAGCATAACCAAACTGAGTTCTCCATCAAGTGCCGGTTGAGCAGTTACAACAAAAGCGAGTGATTTCACAACCTAGAACCTAGAACTATCTACAGTTATTTGTGAGTTTTAGAGTAGGCTTTCTCTTCCAGCAGGTGTGTATGTAGCGTAGCAGAGGTACGGTGCTGTTTCACTGGTATAATGTCTGCTGGGCTAAACCTGTTGTGACAGGGCAGGAGTCGCTGGATTGTTGTTTGTTGTTTGTCCTTCAGTGACCTTCAAATCTCTCACAATTACAAATCTACATCGTCCACATGAGCCATATCCACATTCAGATACTGTATCTATGAATGGCAATATTTGACATGGATGGATGAATAAACAGAGAGAAAGTTTTTTTGGAAAGAAATTAAAAAGTTTTATTCAGTAAGGATGCATTTTATTGATCGAAAATGATAGTAAAGCCAGACATTGACACTGACAGTGGCATTAAAATAGTAGCACAGTAGCACAGCTCTTGACCGCATTACTTGTCTATATCACTTCGCCAGATGACTTCAGTTATTTCAAAGGTCCTTCGAGCCTAAAACAGCAAATTAACCAAAACCCACAAAGACACTGGCCAAATAAATAAATACAGTAAACAAAAGGATAAAGGTTGCTGGGCACCTTCGGTAAATGTTGGCGTCAACAGGTAACTAGGTGAGACACAGGGTCCATGACCAATCTAAATTATCCAGATATAAATTTGTTACCCAATTCTCAATGGTAAGTTCCCAAGCAACATTGCTAAGTGCCTTGAAATATATCATCTGATCGATGTCTTGAGGTGTGGTAGTATAACCGTAGTATAAGCTGAATAATTGACTTGGGTCCATTGAATTCTTTGAAAATTACTCTGTTTCGCATCATGGCCGCATCACCACCTCGGGTGTGCATTATTTTTGAAGAATTCAGTGGCCCGTCATCAGTTATTCCGTACATAATATGTAGTTATGTAATATGTATTTATTAATCTGAAAAATAAACTTCATTGTGTGACATGAACATACAATAACATACCTAATACATAACGCATACAGGTATAAATTTTTTCTTCATAAGCTGAAATTGAATTGGAATGATCAGGAAATACTTCACAATGCATCCTGAAATAAACAGCACTCCAAATGAAAAATGTCACTGGGTTAGTGAAAATCGTTATACATTGAGATACGCTTGAGAAACAGTTTAGAGAGAAGTAATCAGTATATAAAACATTGGTCACAAATTATTGGTCACTTTCTAAATAATAATAATAATAATAAGTATAGCACATCTGCTAGTAATTACACTACCAGTCAAAAGTTTTTGTGATGTTTTTTAAAGAAGTCTCTTCTGCTCACCAAGCCTGCATTTATTTGATCCAAAATACAGCAAAAACAGTAAAATCTTGAAATATTTTACTACTTTAAATAACTGTTTTCTATTTGGATATATTTTAAAATGTAATTTATTCCTGTGATTTCAAAGCTGAATTTTTAGCATCATTACTCCAGTCACATGATCTTTCAGAAATCATTTTAATATTTTCAGAAAATTTTGATTTGCTGCTCATAAAACATTATTATTATTATTATTATTATTATTATTATTATTATTATTATGTTGAAAACAGCTGAGTAGATTTTTTTCAGGTTTCTTTGATGAATAGGAAGTTCAGAAGAACAGCATTTATCTGAAATAGAAATCATGTGCAACATTATAAATGTCTTTATCATCACTTTTGGTCAATTTAAAGCGTCCTTGCTAAATAATAGTATTAATAATAGTATTTATTTCTATAATTTCTTTCTCCAGAAAAGAATAATAATAATAATTATACTAACTCTGTTAGTATATACTAGCTTTTGAATGGTATAGTGTATAATGTTACAAAAGCTTTTTATTTCAGATAAATGCTGATCTTTGAATCTTTCTGTTCATCAGAAAATCCCGAAAAAAAAATGTACTCAACTGTTTTAAACATTGATTATATAATAATAGTAGAAAAAAATGTTTCTTGAACAGCAGATCAGCATATTAGAATGATTTCTGAAGAATCACATGACATTGAAGCCTGGAGTAATGATGCTGAAAATTCAGCTTTGATCACGGGAATAAATTACATTTTAAAATATATTCAAATAGAAAGCAGTTATTTTAAATACTAAAAATATTTTATAATATTACTGCTTTTGCTGTATTTTGGATCAAATAAATGCAGGCTTGCTGAGCAGATGAGAATTCTTAAAAACATTAAAAATCTTACTGTTCAAAAACTTTTGACTAGTAGTGTGTATATACAATTAAATTTTTTTTTTTTTTTTTTATTGATGCAAACATGTTAGAGTGATGCATTGCGATACAAATGCCTACTTGTATCCGATGCACACTTTTTTAAATCGATGCATCACATCGCTAACTTTTATGCTGATTCACCAATGCAAATCAGTGAATCTTACCATCCCTAGGCCCTGCAGTCATCCAATTTGACTCTCATAGATTCATAGATTTGAGAACTTGACAGGTAAATGCTACAAAATGTGGTTTAAATACCACCATCTTGGTTGTTTTAAAAGATTAAGGCAATTATCAAAGTTTGATCAAATGTTTTCTAAAAATGTATGTCTCTCTATGTGCACAAGTAAAACATTTTGGCCTGAAGTTGTCATTCTAGTCAGCTGAGTTTTGCTGGTTAAGGTCAGACTTGTGACTGTTAAAGTGCAGGTTATGGTTCAGTGGGATGGAGTTACTAACGGCAACACCTTTTCAGCGCTGCAGTATGAAGTCCACCACTATGCCTGCCTTTGTCCCCACAAGTGCTGTCCTTTAGTTAAAGGGACTCTTTCTTGTGAAGAGTTACAACCTGTGATGGATTACACCCCAATTCATTAACACTCTGAGAAGCACTTAAACACACACTTAGAGTCTCTTTCGCCCGCTTTCTCCCTCTCTCTGTCTCCCAAGTTCCTCTCACACACCCGGTTCTCCTTTTGTCTCGGTTTGATCTGCAGCCTTGCGAAAGGCAAGTCGTCCATACAAAACCCCGTCTTTATCTGCCATTATCCTTTTCCTCTCTCTCCCCACCTTCTCTTTTTCCTTCTCTCGCTAGCGTCTCTCCTCCCATGTCGTCTTGATAGCTGAAAATACCTGCTGGCTCATTAGCTCCTTCCTCACGGTGCTGCACACGCATAAAGAGCAGCGATGGCTAACAGCAGAAGCCTTTAGCTCGCTGTCACACACACAAATGCACACACTCTCACGCACACTTCCCTTAAGCTTGTGGGTTGCTCTTATTGGGCTGAAGGATTGAGTCCCACACCTCCATTTGTAGTTGCATCAGACGGAGTTTCTTTTTTTGTGTTCTGCTAGTCACTGAGGGGGGAAAACACTAGCACGCAGCTCACTGGAGTGTGAGCCAGAGGACTCCAGCACTCAACCGACTGGTCAGGTCCACAGAGGGAGCGGCACAGTAACCCGTGGCCGACCTCGCCGCTGCTGCACGTAATGTGTTTAAACTGTGTTTGAACCCCACTTCTGCTTTGGGGGGAGGTGGGCAGGAGGAGAGCAGGGACTGGGTTTTGTTGGGCAAGTAGGGAACGGACTGGAAGGGCTTCACATTGTATTTGTCTGCGGTCCCTTTTGGGGAGTTTATCACTGATCGCTCAAAGCACCTCCAGTCTTTAATGAGCAAGAAAGGTCAAAAAGGTCAACAAAGTAATACAGGTCCTTTCATGTTGCTCTTTTCAACGTAAAATTGCAATAATAAAACAATAAGGTGATGGGATGGATTATATTACCTGACTTTAACCTGATTTTAGTATCTCTGTGACCATTCAGTTCAGTCTGCATATTTTGCTCATTCAGAGTTGTCAAGTGTCATGTGTCATGTACAATTTCTTATCATCAGACTATGATTTCATCTATTTGATCTCCATCTGTTTGATATTTTAGAGCAGACTATGCAGGTAATATGGAAGTTTATGATAAATGATGAGTCAAATCTGAATCTCAAAGTTTTTAATGCCACTTAAATGTACTTGGCCAATTTCTGGTTATATTTCTGTTCTTTCAGATGTTAAAAGTCCTAAATGTAATTCAGCCTTAAGTCAACTTCCCATTTACCAACTTGAAACAACACCCCCAAAAAAACAATTGTTATATACTGAATTAAAATTAAATTAGTTACTTTAATCTGTTTTTTTGTATCTAGCCTTTAGACCATACTTTGGGATCTGCTTTTTTTTTTTAAGAAATTAATATTTTTATGTAGCAAGTATTAATTCAATGTATTAAAAGTGGCAGTAAAAGCAATTATGATGCATACATTTTTATTTCAAATAAATGGCATTCTTTTTTCTAACTATCAAAGAATACTGAAAAAATGACATAAATCAATGATTTAAAAAACATTTTTGGTAAATCCAGGTTATGACTGTTATAGCACCAGCTGTGGTCCGATCTCCTTTAAAACTTTGCATGCCTGTTTAGAATCACCCGTGGCATGTGCTCTGCAGGTTTCATGAAGTTTAGAGTTTTCCTTTAGGCTTTATAGGATTTTAGGTAAATTTGGACAGGTTCCTTTTCTAAATTACCTCGTTATGGCATCCCAAAGGGTACATTTCAACATTTTTTGATAATTATTGGCCTAGAGAGTTGTACTGTAGTGTTTTTTTTCCAGATTGAGCGAAAACTTAGTTCACAAAAGTAGGTTTTTACATCTTCTCAACCATTTAACAAACAATTTGATTGACAGCAGTGGTTCCAGAGGCAAAGTTGCCCGGAATGAGGAGTTCTATCATATGATCCGAAAATCACGTGTATATGTGAAAAGCCGCACAACGTAAAATCGTTTACACCCTTGGAAAATGCAAAATTGCCCCCCCAGTGGCCAATTTCTTTTGAATTTCTCTGAGACCTTTGGGGCCGTGAGTCGAACACTGAGTTTCATTCTGATCGGCCTCTGTTAACCTTGTCCAAAAGGTGCTCAAAATTCATCGGCCAATGGCGGCCATGTTTTTTGAGATACGCAAATGTCCTTGTAGACACTTGTGGCACTTTGGACCAAGACCATGCACACTGTTTTTCATGTTGATAGGACAAATGGTGGCACACTTATTGCCATTTTATAGCGCCACCAAGTGGCCAAGCCCCACGATTCTTTTTTCATTTGACCTCAGATTGAGCTGTTATATAAGTGTTCTGAGTTTGGCGGAGATATCATATTCTGTTCAGGAGTTATAGGCATTTTAGGAAAAGTGGCCCCTCCCCTTTTCGAACGTCTTGGCGTCCCCTTGTGACGGTGAGTCGAAAGTTAAAATTTTTTTAAATAATTATTGATACTCACTCTTCAGAGAATCTTTCTGCACTTGTTTGGTTCCGATTGGGCGAAAAAACCTAGGACTAGTTCACTAATGCAAAATACCCGATCGAATCAGCATTTTTCCATGCATTTTTTCCGGCGTGAGCCAAGGAGTCCAACGACATAAGACACTTGAGCCCGCGACTGACAATTTAGGAGTTATAAGCGATTTTGTTCTTTTGATCGCTGTAGCGCCCCCGTCAGGCTGATTGGGCCGAACCTTGGTGATGTTGTAGGCAGTGTGACTACTACCATCCCTCCAAGTTTCAAGGCTCTACAACTTACGGTTTGGTCTGCACGATCAGTTTCACATGGAGATTGCTGACCTGTGACCATTCTAACAGTTACAATAGGGTTTCAGTGCTACATGCTTAAACCCCTAAAAATAAATAAAAACGATTCTTGAGCAACATTCAGCATATTAGAATGATTTCTGAAGGATCATGTGACACTGAAAACTGAAAATGTAGCTTTACCATCACAGCAATAAATTACTTTTTAAGATACTCTAATAATATTCTCTCTCTTTTTCAATTAAAATAATATTTCACAGTTTTTACTGTCTTTTGATTAAATAAATGCAAACTTGGTGAGCAAAATGTTGATTTTCAGTCAGAAAACATAAGTATTTAAAAACTTTTCAGTCACTGTTTTATTACTTTATTAGTCATTTACATATACAAAAATGCTCACTTACACAGTCATAATGTAAGCTAGTCTTTTTGCTATATGTTCTGTTTGCAGAAGGGTACATGTAGGGCAGTGGCAGTTCTTCAGCGGCAACACACACATTACTGCCTCCTATATGTAAAATGTTTATGTAACTCTTCACACAGGGGTTAAAACAAGCATTTTGAGAAGCTAGCAAAAGCAGAGGTGGTGTTTCTCATGATACACTGTCATATCATATACTGCCTTCATTTCTCAGCTCAGCCAATCGGATATGAAAGCAGCACTTACACGTGTTTGTCCTCTGTGCCTTTTGCACCCCAGTGTAGCTTGAGGGCACCCGCCTCTGCATTCATATTCCGGCCAGCCAGCCCGCAAGCGCCTTAAGCCCCCTACGTACACCCAACACCCATCCGACAGGACTCGGGGTCCATTCGCATGGCACCTCTCCAAATCCGAACGAGCAGAGAGGAGTGAAAACTCCCCCTAGACTCCTGACCTCTGCAGTCAGCGGCCTAAAGACTCACAGCACAATGGACACAGCTGACCAGAGGGTGGGATGCAATGAGAAAGATACTGATTGTGCTACACAGTTGGGTTTTTTTTATCCTCTCGGTTACTCTTGCGTGTCCTCGGGTGCCTGTCACTTGGATTGGGTTTTGAATAACGTGCAGAAAGAAGCAAATGAAAAAGAAAATTGTGATAATTATAGGGCTGACGCCAGAAGTTATTACTTCACATTATTTCATGTCCGATGGTTCTGATATTATGTAGTCTCCCCCAAATTGCATATTGTGAAACAGAGCTGTGTTTAAGAGCACTAAGTCATGGTACTTGTTTAAACATGGTTAATTAGAAAACCCGCCATGCAGAAATCACAATTTGGAAGACGCTGGCAGCAAGTGTGTATGGATATATACACATTTATTTATGTTTTATATTTTTATAAAACATATAAAAATATATTATATTATATGGATATATAGACACATTTATTAATGTTCATATGTTTTTAATATTTTTATTCTGTTTTGTTTATTTTTCAGCATTTTTTTTTTTTACTTACTAATTTTGGTGCTGATTCCAAAAATAATGCTTGTTTTTCTCTAGCATGCTTTCTCACAAAATATAATACATTTCATAGCATTTTTGCTTCCAACAGGCATTTGTAAGGTGAAGTCTTGTAACAGCCACAAAGGGATAATTTGTATCTTTCTCTGAGCCAGATTACAACTATTTGCTCACAAAAGACATTTATTTTATGCTTAATCCTGGTTTCTACTTTTTAGAGATTAGTTTTAAATTTAAAATTTAAAATTTAAAATTTAGAATTTTAAATACTGCTTTTTGTCATTAAAACCCAAAACTTTTGACAGTTGACTTTATTTTGCATTAAAGCTGGCATATACTGTATATACACTACCAGTCAAAAGATTTTGAACAGTGAGATTTTAAATGTTTTTTTTTTTTTTTTTTTTAAAGAAATCTCTTCTGCTCACCAAGCATGCATTTATTTGATCTAAAGTGCAGAACATTTTGAAATATTTTTACTATTTAATATATAACAGTTTTTTATTTGAATATATTTTAAAATGTAATTTATTTCAAGGTTGAATTTTTAGCATCATTACTCCAGTCACATGATCCTTCATAAATCTTTCTAATATTCTCATTTGCTGCACAAAAAACATTTATTATTATTATGTTGAAAACAGCTGAGAACATTTTTTTGATCTTTTAATGCATCCTTGCTAAATAAAAATATTAATTTCTACATTTACATACATTCTTTTAAATGGTACAGTGTATAATATGTTACAAAAGCTTTTTATTTCAGATAAATGCTGATCTTTGGATCTTTCTATTCATCAAAGAATCCTAAAAAAAATTTACTTAACTGTTTTAAATCTTCATAATAACAATAGTAAAAAAAAAAAAAATGTTTCTTGAACAGCAAGTCATCATAAGGTGTGAATGATTTCTGAAGGATCATGTGACACTGAACACTGGAGTAATAATGCCAAAAATTCAGCTTTGAAATCACAGGAATAAATTACATTTTAAAATGTATTAAAATAAAAAAAACTGCTATTTTAAATAGTAAAAATATTGCAAAAATGTACTGTTTTTGCTGTATTTTGGATAAAATAAATGCAAGCTTGGTGAGCTTCTTTAAAAAAAAACATTAAAAATCTTACTGTTCAAAAACTTTTGACTGGTGGTGTAATTAAAAAAAATCTTAATTTCTTAAAATCTTATTTTGTGTAAAAACAAATTTTTTATTATTTTGTTTTAATTCGGAATCATCAAACAAGGTGTGCGGGGCTGTTATGTAATGTATGTAAAATATGAATTGTAAGTTGCATAAATTATATACTATAATTTTATATAGATCACCACACCAGAATCTCCATTAACGTAAAAGTCAGACATGAGGTTAAAGGAGAAGTCCTCTTCCAGAACAACAATTTACAAATAATTTACTCACCCCCTTGTCATCCCCAATGTTCATGTCTTTCTTTCTTCAGTCGTAAAGAAATTGTTTTTTGAGGAAAACATTTCAGCATTTTTCTCCGTATAATGGACTGATATGGTGTCCCAATTTTGAGATTAAAAAATATTTCAATTGTTTCGCTAGATAAGACCCTTCTTCCTCGGCTGGGATCGCTTACAACCGCATTTGGGATCATTTAAAGCCACATTTAAACTGCATTTTGGAAGTTCAAAATCGGGGCACCATATCAGTCCATTATATGGAGAAAAATGCAGAAATGTTTTCCTCAAAAAACATAATTTCTTTATGACTGAAGAAAGAAAGACATGAACATCTTGGATGACAAGGGGGTGAGTACATTATATGTGAATCTTTGTTTTGGAAGTGGACTTCTCTTTTAAGCATTTTTGACCTCTTCATGAGTCACCGCCATTGTATTTGATTGTTTGGGACTGTAATTACTTAACAAGAACATTAGTAAATGTTACAAGAAGCCACTTGAAATCCTTATTTTCCTTGAAACTGACTTTTTGTTTTGAGAACAGTGTTGCTTCTTTAGGATTTAAATAATGGTTGTTTCCTGGGTTGCTCTTAATGCATTGATGATAGGTAAAAAGTACATAACGCAAAACTTTCAGAAGATAATTGAAACAACAAATTGTGGAGTGGTGGTTTACAAAGAGTTTGATTACGCTGGTCATTGTGATCAGCGTGAAAGAGGAAAATAACAGGTAATAATGGTTCCAGTTACACTAAGCTAATCTTCAGTAACTTCTCATGTTGCTTTTAAACCTAGAAGTGCCACTGAAACAGTTTATTAGCATCAGCGGTTTAAGCGTGAGGAGTATTGCTCTGGAAAATTGTGTTTGTCAAACAAAAAGGTTTCTAGACATGTACAGTGTTATTGCATGGGATTTTGAACAAGTTTAAACTACAGTTTGCGCTTCTATGCTTCATTTAACATTTTGGTTATTAAACGCGAAGCTTACTGAGAAATGAAGACGTGCTGCTACAGAAAAACCACAAGCTGAAGGTTAGCGTTAGGAATCAAGAGTGGGTTATTATTCCCAACTGTCACCATTAAAAAAAAATACAATTTTAGTGATGCTTAGTTATATAAACTGATCTGGAACTACTTAATTTTCCACCACATTTGTGATAACCTTTTTAGTTTTTTTGTGTTTTCAAGAATTATGAATTATTTTTTGAAATTGAGATTTATACATCTGAAAGCTGAATAAATTATAGCTTTCCACTGATGTGTGGTTTGTTAGGATAGGACAATATTTGGCTGATATACAACTATTTGAACATTTGGAATCTGAGGGTGCAAAAAAATAATAAAATATTGAGAAAATCGCCTTTAAATTTGTCTAAATGAAGTGCAATGCATATAACTAATCAAAAGCAACGTTTTTATATATTTACGATAGGAAATATTTTCATGATCTTTACTTAATATCCCAATGATGTTTGGCATAAAAGAAAAATCAATAATTTTGACCTATACAATGTATTTTTGGCTATTGCTACAAATATGCCCCAGCGACTTAAGACTGGTTTGTTAAAAGCCTGATATATTAGGCTAAACAATAAGTTTTAGGTTTTTGGTTTATGCTTTTTGAACTAAGGTGATTTCAGGTAAGTTGGGCTATTTTGTGTTTCATCTTGCCTAATTTACCTGCATTCATTGTCTTTTCCTTCAATTCAATCTCCTCTGATCCCAAAGCACGTTACATTAAGTGTCTCGAAACACAATCTCCTGTGAGATTTGTGGTGATTCTTCACAAGTGCCGGTGCGACCAACAAGAAGTAGCTGGAGGGCTTTGAAGCTATTATCAGTGTGAGGTTTTGTTCAGCGTGGAGTGTTATTTGTAACCCTCTTAAGGAAAGCCACTCTTAATGTTCCTCTCGAGAGCCTCTTGTAAATCACTTCAAGTGTTTTAAACTGATTTTGTTCAAGTGATTTGCTGGCAGAAATTCTTGTTGCTGTTTGCATACAGCACTTAATGACAGCGATTGCCTCTTAATAATCCACTCGTCCCTTTCTATGGACTCAGTTTGTTGGCTTTTCTATTATGATACAAGTGTGTCATTTTCCCCTGTCTCAGCTTTATATGCAACTGTAAAAAAGCTGTTCTGGGTTTGTTTGTTTGTTTAAAATTGTTTCCGTTTGCCCGAACTATGTTAGACAGCTTGGAAAATGGGCTTGAATATTGTCTTTATTTTTTTGCTATTCCATTTTGTGATTTAAACGGTGCAGAAATTAACTATGGAAACGTATCTCCTGTATTCGCTCACACAGTAGGACATTGGGCGATCAAGAATGTGTCATCGTGTTCAAATTTTCTTAGTCACGCTATCTAGTATTAATCGGTCTGGCCTGCCTTAAGGCTGAAAGTAGCATGTGAAGAAATGATGATGATATTGGAAATTGTGTGCAATCATGGGCTTTGAGGAGCCAAGTCAAATTGGTATGTTTTCTTTGTTTTAATTACACTTCAGTAACTTTAAGATGAGGAAATGTTGCATGCAGATCAATGTCAGCCCATTTTGTCTTGCCAGCAGTAGAGTAATAAATATTTAGCCACTTTTTAAATTTTGTAATATTTAATTTAAATGTTATAAATAATTAAAATTAACATAATAAAAATTCATTATTATATTATATTATATTATATTATATTA
>JAHKKF010510593.1:0-12928 GCA_019740295.1 Labeo calbasu | reverse complement strand
AATAATTATTAATCATTTAATAATAATTTTATATTTTTTACATTCCCTACCAATGACAAGCTGTGTGGAGAATGAATGGGTGGTTTAAGTTATATTATTTATAAATTTGATATATTTTTTTATTATTGTAAATTATTAATAATTAGTAATAATGCAATTTAATAAAATAGCATTTACAAACTCATAAAAAGTATCTTTATTTTACTCATGCTTAATTTTATAATTTTTTTTCCTTTCAATTTTGGGGTAAAATGTGACGCAGATGTGCTTTCATGAGATTCTCTTGCTTAATCTAGTCTATGAATGTCTGAGTCACCTCTGAATATTTTCCTATGGCACTGAGTTGAGGCGTTTCCTTTTCTGGTGGATGGGTGCTTTGCTTTTTAAAGGGGACATGTCATGGAAAATCACAAAAGATCAAACTTATTTCAAAACAGTGTAGACACAATCTTCATTTACAGTGCAAAGCTCTCCAATAATATTGTGTCTGGATGTTTTAGTCACCTAAGAATGTATTTTAGTTGATATGATTTGTGCTTTGTGAGAGAGAGGTTTTATACTGTGGAGAATCAGACTTGTTAAAATAGCTACATCGAAGGGCACAGTTTGTTCTGAGAAAGCTTTATAAATCTGGTGAAGGCTTTTTGGCCTGCAAGTGCATATTTCTGTCTGTGAAGTGTGTCTTTTTCCTCTTTGGTCTGTTTTCCTTTCTTACTTTTTTCATTTCTGTCTTTCCTCCCCACACCATACAGGTCTTTAACCACTCTGGGTTTGGTGATCTCAGCTCTGGCAGACCAGGGTGCTGGAAAGAACAAGAACAAGTTTGTGCCCTACAGAGATTCGGTGCTGACATGGCTGCTCAAGGTACGATCACTCATTCTTTCTGGTAAACACCAGGATAGGGAATTTCCACAATATTTTTTTATGTTTTCCAATCTAGTTCCATCCACACACTTCTGAATATATAATCTCTGGAAAATGACCGCTCTGCCCAGTGCATTGATGTTTAATGTCTGTCCTTCTGGTGCAACCACAGGACAGTCTGGGTGGAAACAGTCGGACTGCTATGGTTGCCACTGTAAGCCCTGCTGCAGATAATTATGATGAGACACTATCAACGTTGCGCTATGCAGACCGAGCAAAGAGCATCGTCAACCACGCTGTGGTCAATGAAGACCCCAATGCCAGAATCATCCGGGAGCTCCGAGAAGAGGTGGAGAAGCTGCGAGATCAACTAACGCAGGCTGAGGTACTTTTTATCATTTTCTTAGTGTGACATTGCAAAAGCTCAAAACCAATATATTAAGAACCTGTCATGTTCCTCCACAGTCAATGAAGGCACCAGAGCTGAAGGAGAGACTGGAGGAATCTGAAAAATTGATACAGGAGATGACTGTTACCTGGGAAGAGAAGCTCAGGAAGACTGAAGAAATTGCACAAGTAACAGCAACAATATTTTGCACTGTTTTGTCTGGACTGTAATTTTGTTTATGTCTGGATATTCTGTAGCTCATGTTCCAGAACACCATCCGTCAAACAGAAAAGGACGCTAATGTTCTTCTCACATTGTTTTGTTTTGTTGCACAGGAGAGACAAAAACAGCTGGAGAGTCTTGGCATCTCTCTGCAGTCATCTGGTATCAAGGTTGGAGAAGATAAGTGCTTCCTGGTCAACCTCAACGCTGACCCTGCCCTTAATGAGCTATTGGTTTATTATCTAAAGGTAATGCACAACTTTTTGTTGTTTTTTGGGTTTTGTTTCTGATAAGCGTTTTGTATATTGTGTGCAGGATTTCCGCAGGTCTTAAAAAGTCTTAAATCGCTTTTCCGTGAAATAAGGCCTCGAAAAGGTCTTAAATCAGAGCAGCAAGTCAAATTCGTATGATCATGGATGGCATTAATTTTCGTGAGGGATTGTTTCCTCATGTGTTTTATTTTAAAGTAAAGCAAAAGCATAATTTTTGTGCTACATGGCTTAGGTTGCTCAATATTTATTAAAAAATACGAGGTAGATGGCGGTATGTGCTGCTTCCTCTTTCAGTCACCCGAAGAAGAACGTTTTGATTTCTTTTTATAGTAATAAAAATAATTTAGTTCAGACAGTACAATTAAAACTGAACGCAGCTGCTCAATGCAGTGTGCCGAACAACAGTCGCATCACATTTCATTTATCACATGAAGAGAGTGAGTGGAGCTGACCGACAAGAAGAGAGAGGTGAGAAGTACAAGACTATGTTGGAAGAGTTTCAAAATGAAATGCAAAAGCGTCTGTTTTAAAAATTAAAAAAACGCTTTTACAAGCTACTTAAAACTGAAGGCAAGTAAAGAGGGAAAACTCAAACTAAAAACAAAAAATTTATTGACGTCGAATTGCAGCTAATTTGAAAGTGAAAGTAAAATGTGAACAACGCTTTTACAAGCTACTTAAAACCGAAGGAAAGTTAAGAAAAGAGGGAAAACTCAAACAAACTAAAAACAAATAACTGCTTGACGGCGAATTGACACTAATTTGAAAGTGAAAGTAAAATGTGCACCGCACTTCACTAGAGAAATGTAGTCTAGAGAAGAGCATTTTACGAAATATTAGATTATTTTTATATTTTACTTTAACTGATAGTGATGTCTTAATGATTTAATGTATGTTTAAATTAATATGTTATGAAACAAGTTATGACAGCCACTGAGTAATTAAATATATTTCAACAACAAACAGTAATTTTATAATTTACAAGTTAATTTAAAAATTGCATTGTGCAATTTATAAGTTGCATTTTTTTTTTTTTTTTTTTTTTAAAGTTAAGTGTTGATAATTATATTTAAAATATACAGTCAGTAAATTTAAGTTTGGGCTCTGTTGTTAATTGTACATAGTAATGTAGCTAGGTAGATTTTTATCACCAAGAAACTTTTAATTATAGCTGAATTTATTTAAAGAATAAGCAACTTGTTCAGTAAAACACTGTGTAATTACAAAAAAAGTTTAGTTTTTTCCCCCCTTATGTACCGAAATCATACCTAACTTTTATTGCTGATGCCTTTAGTAATTATGTGTCTGATTTTTAATTTACAACCTGTTTTGGGTTCATTTTAAGCCAGCCATATAGTAATATTTAAACAATAATTGATTTAAAGAAAACTACCTAGAAAGCTAGGTTAAACATTTAACCCACCTGCTGGGTGAAAACAACCCAGTTGCTGAGTTTGTCTATATTTCACCCAACGCTGGGTTGTTTTAACTAATTTTTTGTAATTTTAAAAAAAATCTTTGGAAGTAGTACAAAAAAAGCAAGAAATGTCTTTTAGGGCCAGATTTACTTACATCTTGCGTCAGCGCAAACTATCTTTTGGCGATTAAAATAGAACTGTGAAGATTTACTAAAGACACGCAGTAAAGAATTAGCACATAACCTTATTGAATATGCATTGTGGAGTTTCCTTTTCAAACGCTAAATTCATGGGAGGAGAGTATTAAAATAAATCATGCATCGCAATTTACTAACATTTGCGCTACTCAAATTACTGGTATTTGCACCATTTTTTAACGGCCAAAAATAGCATGTCTTAAAGCAGGTGGTAATTTGTAACTCTTGGTAGATTCCACTGGTCGTTATGGAAATGATTTAGCTGCATCTGTGTTCTTTAATGTGTGCGTTGTCAGTAAATCACACGTTGAATTTTCCCTTCCCATTGGCGCTTTTATGGAATTGCGCTCTAATGCTGATTTGCTTAGTTGCTGTCTGATGTCATGGGCGTCATGTTGCAGTAATGTATAATAATTTATAATTTGGTCCTTGAAAATGTGGCATCCATTAAATGTTGACTGTGCCTCTATCGATGTAGTCTGAGTGATAACAGCAGTTAATGCTGGGATGTTTTGCAGGAACACACTAAGGTTGGATCAGCAGATTCACAGGACATTCAGCTGTGTGGAATGGGCATCCAAGCAGAACATTGTGTCATTAACATCACACCTGAGGGAGCTGTCTTTCTCAACCCTTACAGAAACTCAAGGTAATGCATCAAGCTTAATATCATAAATGTATGAGATGGGCAAACCAAAACATGTCAGGTTCAGTTTAATCGATAATCTGGAGAGCACTTAGCCACAGGTTTTCTTTGAATTGACGCATGTACATTTATATTTATGCATGTGACAGGTGCATTTATCTATAAAGTTAATACTGTAAGTTAAAGAATTAAAAAAGCATGTGCTGAATTACAACAACAGCCAAATCATAATATGTTAAATATAAGTTTTATAAAGTAACTCAATGTTGGCTCTGTTGCAGAACATGTGTGAACGGATCTCCAGTCACCAGCCGGCAGCAGCTTCACCATGGTGACCGTGTTCTTTGGGGAAACAATCACTTCTTCAGGTCAGTGTTATTACCCTAGACTAAAGAATGTCGCTTAGCAGCTTCCTGTATTTGTACTTAAAAGTGCATTAAGGTTGTCTTCCTTTATGGAGACTATTTATGTTTGTGTCTTCTTCAGGATAAACCTACCGAAGCGGCGCTTGCGGGGTGAGGAAGAGGAAGGTGAGGGAGGGAACATGAAGAACAGTAATAGCAGTGAGCAGCTGGATGGAGAGGGAGACACGGCCAGCGAAGTGTCCAGTGAGGTCAGCTTCAGCTACGAGTTTGCTCAGACTGAAGTCATGATGAAGGCTTTGGGCAGCAACGGTGAGTTTTAGCCACATTCATACATTATAAAACATACTGTATATGAAATATTACTTTTTTTTCAGGATTTTGAATGAATAGAATGTTCAAACGAACAGCATTTATTTGAAATGGAAATTGTTTGTTACATTATAAATGACTTTGATTTTTGCTGTGCATAGAAGTATTAATCGGTTACAAAAACTTTGTAGCTGTAGTAAAAATTAAAACATTGCTGCTCCCAAAAATATGGACACTTTGAAGCATGTTACTCATTTCACATGTGAAAATGTTAGCCAATCACAACAGGTAAGTTCGTCTTAAAGGTACAGTAGCCAAAACATGATCTACAATGATGTCAAATGTTTCTGTTTGTTGTCGAACAGACCCAATGCAGGCTGTTTTGCAGTCTCTGGAGCGCCAACATGAGGAGGAAAAGCGGACTGCTCTTGAGCGCCAGCGGCTGATGTATGAGCAAGAGCTGCAGCAGCTGCGCAAACAGCTGACTCCAGACAGACAGAGCATGCAGATACCGCAGTCGCAGCCCTTGCAGCCGCACTACCGCAGCTGGGAGAGACTGAGCCAGGGAGGAATGTCATCATCACCCAGCGCCCAGCACCGTCTGCGCCAGTGGAGCGAGGAGAGGTGGAAAACAAATGTTTTTTTTCCCCAAAATATGAAATTTGGCACATGGCGAGTTTGTTGTAACACTATTGTTGTGATGGAACCAGGGAGGTGGTGCTGACGCGGAGCTTGAGGAAACTGAGGGAGCAGATTGTACGGGCTAACCTGTTAGTGCAGGAGGCAAGCTTCATCGCTGAAGAGCTGGACAAGAGAACAGAGTACAGAGTTACTCTGCAGATCCCTGCTGCAAACCTTAATGCCAACAGAAAGGTCAGCCACATTTTAGACCCATGTCAGGGTTTCAGTTTTACAAATTAAAAGGATCATTCACCCAAAAAGGAAAAATCTGTCATCAGTTATTCACCCTCATGACGTTCCAAACCTGCAAGACCTTTGTTCGTCTTCAGAACACAAATTAAGATATTTCAGATGAAATCCGAGAGCTTTCTGACCCTGCGTAGACAGCAACACAACTGACACATTCAAGGGCCAGAAAGGTAGTAAGGATATTACTAAAATTGTCCATGTAACACCAGTGGTTCAACTGTAATTTTATGAAGCTACGAGAATACTTTTTGTGTGCGAAGAAAATGAAAATAATGACTTTATTACTCTTGTAAATACTTGTGAATGCATCAAAGACTTGCACAGAAGAGAAGAAATTGTTGAATAAAGTCGTTATTTTTGTTTTTTTTGTGCACAAAAAGTATTCTCGTGGCTTCAAAAAATTACATTTCAACCACTGATGTCACGTGGGCTATTTTAATGATGTCCTTACTACCGTTCTGGGTCTTGAGTGTGTCAGTTGTATTGCTGTCTATGCAGGATCAGAAAGCTCTTGGATCTCATCAAAAGATCTTCATTTGTGTTGTGAAGATGAACAAAGGTCTTATGGGTTTGGAACGACATGAGGGTGAATAATTAATGACAGAATTTTCATTTTTGGGTGAACTATCCCTATTAAAGGAGAAGTCCACTTCCAGAACAACAATTTACAAAAAATGTACTCACCCTCTTGTTATCGAAGGTGTCTTTTTTTCTTCAGTCGTAAAGAAATTATGTTTTTTGAGGAAAACATTTCAGGATTTTTCTTCATATAATGGACTGATATGGTGCCCCAAGTTTGAACTTCCAAAATGCAGTTTAAATGTGGCTTCAAACGATCCCAAATGCGGATGTAAACAATCCCAGCCGAGAAAGAAGGATCTAATCTAGTGAAACGATCGGTTATTTTCATAAAAATAATACAGTTTATATACTTTTTAATGTCAAACGCCTGTCTTGTCTTGCTCTCCCTGAACTCTGTGTATTCTGGCTCAAGACAGTTAGGGTATGTCGAAAAACTCCATATGACCGTATTTTCTCCCTCAACTTCAAAATCATCCTATATCGATGTTTTACCTTTTTTGTTAAGAGAATCTTTTTTGCATGTTCACTTTGCAAAGAATGGGTTGGAACTTCTGCAGCGATGTAGGATGATTTTGAAATGATTTTTGAAGTTGAGGGAGAAAATACAGTCTGAGTCTTTCAATATACCCTAACTGTCTTGAGCCAGAATACACAGAGTTCAGGAGTAAGAGTAAGACAACACCAGCGTTTGAGATCTAAAAAGTATTTAAGTTGTATTTTTTAAATGAAAATAACCAATCGTTTCGCTAGATAAGACCCTTCTTCCTTAGCAGTTTACAACTGCATTTGGGATCGTTTGAAGCCGCATTTAAACTGCATTTTGGAAGTTCAAAATCGGGACACCATAGCAGTCCATTATATGGAGAAAATACCTGAAATGTTTTCCTCAAAATATACAATTTCTTTACGACTGAAGAAATAAAGACATGAACATCTTGGATGACAAGGTGGTGAGTACATTATCTGTAAATTGTTGTTCTGAAAGTGGACTTCTCCTTTCAAGGAGAAGTCTTCCAAAAGACTTTAAGAACAAAATTGACAGATAATTTACTCACCCCCTTGTCATCCAAGATGTTCATGTCTTTCTTTCTTCAGTCATAAAGAAATTGTTTCTTGAGGAAAGCATTTTAGGAATTATTTCTATATGGTGTACTTCTATGGTAACCGTGAGTTTGAATTCTTCCTCAGCAATATCCAAACACCCTTAAATCAAGTTACATTTAAGATGCAAAGTGAGGATAGTTGAAGTCTTGTTTTATGAGAAACTGAACAAAATAAAGTGAGTTTGTGCTTAAAACAAGAACACTTATCAAGGGGATATGAAAACTTGTTTTAGTAGATTTGCTCTTGTTTTAATTGAAAACTTTACTTGATTCAATATGACAGAAAACAAGACTTCTAATCTTCTATCAGTTTGCTCCTGAATGTATCTTAATTCAAGAATAGACATTTGCACTGGAAAACAAAACAAAAAATAGTGAGGAAGAACATCATGTTTTTGCAGTATGATCATAAGGTACAGTGAAAGTAAATAATGGAGGTCTTTTGGAAGTTGTATTTTCAAAATGTTACTAATACAACTCATTGTGTGCTCATCGCATTGTGTTCCTGTCAAATTGTTACTTAAATTTCCTTTAAATTGGTTTTAAAATGGTCATAAAGTCTTGAATTTACCTTCATGAGACTTGCAGAAATGACAGGATATAGACAGGATAACCATGAGATAAGCATGGGTGGTGCATTCGGTTGACATTTTTCGTCTTTGTGTATGCAGCGAGACGCTGTATTGAGCGAACCTGCCATTCAAGTGAGAAGGAAAGGGAAGGGGAAGCAAATATGGGCCCTTGAGAAGATGGAAAACAGGCTGGTGGACATGAGAGAGCTTTATCAGGAGTGGAAGGACTTTGATGAGGACAACCCTGTAAGCTGTTATTCATCACAGACGCTTTACTGTCTAATTAAAAATGAAAATATTACATTTAAGAGTGTTTTTTTTTTTTTCTCTCCATCTCAGGTGATGCGCTCTTACTTTAAGAGAGCCGACCCTTTCTTCGACGAGCAGGTTAACCACAGTTTAATCGGGGTGGCCAACGTTTTCCTCTCCTGCCTGTTCTATGATGTGAAGCTCCAATATGCGGTTCCCATCATCAATCAGAAAGGAGAGGTGAGGATGATGTGTTCAGATCTGCCTGCCGCAGTCAGGCAAATATGATCAGTGGTTTGACTCTTAATGAATATTTCACGGTGACTGACTCATTTGATTTCTGAAGGAAATTTCTTCCAGAAGATGAAATGGGATGTAAATTAAATCAAGTGCAATTTCATCTGTGAAATGGGATCTAATTGAGTCATCATATTAAGGATGAGACACACAGTTTATCTCTAGCGGACCAGTGAAGTGTTGTGTTTACTTGTTGCTGGTGTCAGGTTGCTGGGCGGCTGCACGTGGAGGTGATGAGAATGGGTGGAGGATTTGATGACAGCGTAGCTGGAGGAGACGACAGTGATGGTAGCCCAGACGGAGATGTACAGGAACGCAAACTGGTCTGTATGGTGAGTACTGAAGTTCACAGAAGCTGTTCTTGTGCATGTAACGTATGTGAAACTGAAGTTCTGTCAGGGTTTTTCGATTTAAAAGTAACATGTTTTTAAAAAAAAAAAATCTTACCTCATACTTATTTTATTCATGTCTCTCAAACAGATTAAGATCCTGCAGGCTACTGGTCTCCCGCAGTACCTTTCCAATTTTGTCTTCTCTCAGTACTCTTTCTGGGACCAAGCAGAGCCTGTCATTGTTGCCCCAGAAGTGGATCCCTCTGCCTCCTTCTCCAGTAGCAAAGACCCCCACTGCATGGTGGTGTTTGACAGCTGTAAGGTACGAGTCAAGATGTATGCATTTACAAGAAGATGGTAAATTAGGCACAATGTGATTTACACTCCTAGAAATCCTGTCAATCAATCATAGCCCAAATGGCAAATTATTACTAATATTGACCTTCAGCATTTAAAACTGTTTTATCATTGGAATAGATTTCGAGAAATTTGTGACCCTGGACCACCAAATCAATCTTAAGTAGCTCAGATGTATTTTTAGCAATAGTCAACAATACATTGTATAGGTCAAAATGATTGATTTTTCCTTTATGCCAAAAATCATTGGGATATTAAGTAAAGATCATGTTCCATGAAGATATTTTGTAAATTTCCTACAGTAAATATATCAAAACTTAATTTTTGATTAGTAATATGCATTGCTAAGAACTTCATTTGGACAACTTTAAAGGCGATTTTTCTCAATATCTAGATTTTTTGTACACTCAGATTCCAGATTTTCAAATAGTTGTATCTCAGCCAAATATTGTCCTCTCCTAACAAACCATACATACATTTTTTATTCCGTTTTTTCATTAAATACTTATTTTTAGGCATTTTTTCATTAAAAAAAACAGTTACTATTATTTAACAATTTAATAAAACATTAATTGAACACAGATTGCAAAATTTAATTTTACAAATTCTGCACTCAGCTTTACAGTCTCCAGATGTTGCTTTTTTTCCAGTTTTCGCTCATTTCTTCACTTTCTCCCAACACGCTTGCGTTTAAATCTGGCTCCCCTGCCTCTTTCTGTCGCTCTGTGTACCTGGGCTGGGTTTCCCAAAAGCATTGTAAGTCTAAGTTGATTGTAGCTTCATTGGTTTCAATGGGTCTACGATGTACTTAAGCTTATGATGCTTTTGGGAAAACAGCCCTGACCTGTACCACTACACTCGCCATCTCTGGAGCCTGTGTCCCCGTTCCTCCTTTCACTTAATGATCCTAGTCTGTCCTCCCATGTGATTTGCTGTATGGTGTGCCCATCCAAATAAAGTCCCACCCCTGCCTGCCTGCTTGTCTCTCCTTGACGGAAGTCGGCTCTTCCCATTCGCTACACAGAATTGGCTCCTAGAGCCAGCTCGTTCTCAAACTACACATCACTAATGAAAAGCCTATTTATTCAGCTTTCTGATAATTTATAAATCTACATTTTAAAAAAGTACCCTTATGACTGGTTTTGTGGTCCACTACTGGATCCTCTGCAGTGAATGGGTGCCGTCAAAATGGAAGTCCAATCAGCTGATAAAAACATCACAATAATCCACAAGTAATCCACATGACTCCAGTCCATCAATTAACATCTTGTGAAGTAGAAAGCTGCACATTTAAAAACAGAACGAAAAAACAAATCTATCAAGACTTTTAATTTCAACTGTCGCTTCTGGCCAAAATCCATAATAAGGGTTCCTCCAGTGAAAAAGTCTGTTCTCTTTTGTCCTCTCACGAGGCAACTTTGTCATTGTAGAGGGCAATATTATGGATAGGGGACTCGTATTTTACCTGGAAGAAACAGTTTGAAGTTAAAAACATTTTGCTTCACAAGACATTAATTGATAGACTGGAGTCGTGTGGATTATGGTGATGTTTTTATCAGCTGTTTGGAATATAATTCTGACGGCACCCATTTACTACAGAGAATCCATTGGTGAGCAAACGATGCAATTCAAAATTTTTAATGGCCTGAGGGCACATTTTCAGCAAATTTTCAATTTGGTTTGATCTATTCCTTCAACACAGGTGTCATCAAGAAACTATTAACAAGCAATTACTTTTACTATATTTTCTGTACTGTAGGAGCATGCTGTGACTGTAACAGAGGATTTTATCGAGTATCTAACAGAGGGCGCCGTAGCCATTGAGGTTTACGGACACAGGCAGGCCGATCCAGGCAGGAACCCCGCTCTGTGGGACCTCAGCATCATCCAGGCCAAAACACGCACTTTACGTGACAGGTGAGCACAAAATTGAGCTTCGACCACTAACCCTAACTCGCTACAAACTTTCAGAAATATAGAGAACATTAGGGTGGCTTCCTGTTTTTGGTTTGACTCTTACGTGTGCTCAGGTGGAGCGAGGTAACGCGCAAGCTGGAGATGTGGGTGCAGATTTTGGAGCTGAATGAGAACGGAGAATACATGCCCGTGGAGGTTGTTCCAGCACGAGATGTTCGCACGGGTGGCATCTTCCAGCTCAAACAGGTCAGACACCACATGTTCCTGCATGGTTATAAATGATACCACTGTAAGTGTGTTAACCCACAGCTGCTGTCTATACTTGTTTGTTTTGATTAGAAAAAACCATAGCATGAAATACCTTATGGCTATTTTTCAGTCATATGCCGATACTGATTTGTTGTCGACTCCTAGGCATGAGAACTTTGCATTTTTAATTGCGCTCTGTTATTCTATCAACAGAATGTGTTTAACATTTTGCTGTAGGGTTTTTGTCATGGGGTTTAAACTGTTTGTGTTTCTCTTTCTCAGGGCCAGTCTCGGCGGATTCAGGTGGAGGTGCGTTCAGTGCAGGACTCCGGCACAATGCCTTTAATAGCAGAGATTATTCTGGGAGTGTCCGTCGGCTGTGTGGAGATCAGGCAGGTGCGGATGACTAAAAACAATGAGCCACAGGAGGTAAAGTTTTTTTTGTTTTTTTTTTCCTTTCCACTTAAACATGTAGAATTTAGCAGGGTGATGTCTAGATGTTGTCTCAGACTCTATAC
Source organism: Labeo calbasu (assembly GCA_019740295.1). Lineage (NCBI taxonomy): Eukaryota > Metazoa > Chordata > Actinopteri > Cypriniformes > Cyprinidae > Labeo > Labeo calbasu. The sequence goes on along the minus strand of JAHKKF010510593.1, from coordinate 1,141 downwards.
TGTTTTTTGTTTTACTGTTGCAGCCTGAGGGTGATGAAATGGACAGTTATCAGGTATGTTTGGTTGTCAGTACTTTTATGACATAGATTTTTAGTTGTTAATAAGTTTAAGTAATTGATCATTTTTATTTTATTTTATTTTATTTTTCATGGTGTTGTGGTGCTTCCACTGAGGTGCAGTTTTGAATTCATTCTGCGTCATTTCCTCATCCCATTCCTGTCTCTCCCACTTCTTTCCTGTCTTTCTCTTCTGTCCTGCCCATTAAAGGCATAAAAAGCCCTTTAACAAGCAAAAAAGCATTTGTGTTTATACTTTTTTCCATCATCCTGTAGGAGCGAGATTTGGAGCGTCTGCGGCGTCAGTGGCTCACTGCTCTCACTAAGAGACAAGAGTATCTGGACCAACATCTTCAGAACTTGGTCAGCAAAACAGGTAAAAAACAAACAAACAAATAGACACATGTACTGTTTTGTAGTTTCAGTTCAGTAATGGGCAACAAAATTGTGCTTTCCTCTCTTTATTTTGTTGTTAATTAGCTTTGTTTTGTCCTTGTTTGACCGGCTCATGTAGCTGCCCGTCACAGTCTTTGAGAAACAAACAGACTGATTAAATATAGAAGCAGACAGAAGAAATGTGGATCTGATTTTGATCCAGCATAGCTCCTTTGTGTTTTTTTGCTGGACAAAAAATGGAATAATGCAAACTCAAAAACAGGTGGGGAAAAAACTGACTGAATTAGATCCACACTAATTGGGCAGCGTTTTATCGCTGCATGTCCATTGATTTTAATGTTTATTTGTTAAATGTTATTATAAAATTAAATAATTTTATAGATATATAGAAATGTATTTAGATATATAATTTGACGTTTGTGCTATATGTATGTGTATGTATGTGTGTGTGTGTGTGTGTGTATGTATATATATATATATATATATATATATATATATATATATATATATATATATATATAAAATAGGCTGATCAAAAATTTATTTGATCAAAAATAGTTTTTTTTATATATTATTACAATGTAAAATAATGTTTTTTTTTATTTTAATATACTTTAAAATATAATTTATTCCTGTGATCAAAGCTGAATTTTAAACCTCATTACTCCAGTCTTTATTGTCGCATGATT
>JAHKKF010510591.1:0-10898 GCA_019740295.1 Labeo calbasu | reverse complement strand
AGCTGAATTTTCAGCATCATTACTCCAGTCTTCAGTGTCACATGATCCTTCACAAAGCATTCTAATATGCTGATTTGCTGCTCAACAAACATTGCTGATTATGATCAATGTTGAAAACAGTTGTGCTGCACAATTTTATGTGCAAGCTGTGATGCATTTTTAATTTTTCAGAATTCACAGATGAATAGAAAGTTCAAAAGAACAGCATTTATGTGAAATAGAAATCTTTTGTAACATTATAAATGTCTTTGCTGTCACTTTTGATCACAGAAAGCAGTAGTTAAAGTTGAATATCTTCTGCAGGTCTCGGTGAAGTTCTGGTTTGCTACCGGAGGAGCTGGATTCTGCATCAGCCGAGGATTAGCGCTCAAAATGAGTCCATGGGCGAGGTAAAATCACACTGATTCTTTGCTCTGTGATCTTACACCAGTTATCCTGTCAGAAATTGTGTAAGCTCATAGAGATGCTGTAAACTGTGTTATTTCTTGGTTTAAATGATCATGAACTGTTTAAGCAAAGCATCACTGACATGCAAACATTTCTGTCTGTTACCCAAAATCCACTTTGCATGTAAACACATCATTCAGCATTCTTGTCAGCGTTGTCCGCAATGCTCATGACTGTGCAACCATTTTGACATCAACAATGTATAATTACATATTCAAGACCATAATTCCGAAATCATGTGTAAACTGCTTTTCCTATTGTCGGTTTGTCTATTTGCATATAGGCTTCTAAAACAGGTTTACCTGCAAATCAATAAGTTGTCTTTTATTAGTTATCACCGTTTTTGCCGTACACGTAAGATATCATTTTCACACTGAATTCAATTCCTTGTAAGAGTTGCTATTTAAAACCTATTTTCCTCTTTCTTTTTCTCTCACAGTCTTGGAAACTTCATCACGACCGCAGAGAAGATCCGCCTCCCGGACGACTGTACGATCGGTTACATCATCGAGGCTCTTCTGGAAGTTCCTCTGACTCACACGGGCCTGTTTCACTCACACCTGGAGAACCTGCAGAGACTCCCGACAGACAACATACTCCAGCAGGTCAGATCACTGAACCGACCATGCGCTAAAACAGTGGAGACTTTTCCAGATGTTCAGGATAATCTATAAAGAGATACTGCAAGTTTGTTTTCAACAGTTACACTTTTGCAACTGTTTGCAATCGCACACACCGTGCAAAACTTTGGGGGTTTTGTGCAATATGGTGCAATTTGCCAGTTAAGCACAAAAATAATTACTTTTTGACCCATTCAACAAAGAGACATGAGAAAGCATGAGTGAATGAGTTAATAAACACATGCTTGAACAGTCAAATACACACTAAATGCATCAGTTATGTTACATGTAAACATTTGTGAGAAAATATATTGGATCGTCCTCTTTCATTTTATAATAACAACAACAAAAAAATAAACAAAATCTCACTGCTCTTTCTGTAATGTGGCAAATCCAGCGTTACGGATATATAAATGCTGAGAGAATGTATGTGTTACCACTATACCGAACCATCTGATTATATTTTAATAAACCCTTGTTGATGAAGTCTAAACATCAGAAAAATATCAGTCTATGCACAAGTTTTCTATGTTGAAAAAGGGAAATAGTCATGCATTATGCATGTGACAAAAAAGGACACCGTTTTTGAGAGACGACATACTTTGTAGAATTTCTGTGAATTAAAATGCACAAACAAGACGCAATAACACCCAACAAATAGAGAAGCGACGGCTCTTCAAGGAACATATAATTGTTACTTTATTTTCATTTTGATGTGTCTATTTATGAGGAATATGTGCTGTTGTGGATGTGACAAGCCTGAAAATAGCACTTTTTTTTTTTTTTTTTTTAGCACACAAAAAAAACAAAACTATAATGCTTTAAAAACTTTCTCACATGGATATTTGAACCACCAAGTGTCGACATCTGTGCTATCGGTATAGTAAAAACCTTTGGTAAAAACTTTTTTCATGGTAAGGTTGACTTTTATATGGAGTTATTCAATACTAGTAGTTTTATAATTGATCATATACTATTTAATTCATATAGTGAAAACTGCAGTATTTTTTTTTTTATTTTAAATTTCAATTTCTGTACTTTTTTTTTAACCTGAAATAAACTAAAGCATATTATTTCATTTGTATCTGTTTTATTTTTCATGACTTTTGCATGACTATTGTGCATCTGGTGTCATACATAATATGGTAAATATTACCAAAAAAATAACAAATTTCCACTATAAAATCAGTGAATTTGATCACAAAAAATAAAATCACCAAAAAATGTGAAATCCAGGTGGGACTGGTTCATATTTTATCACCATGGTTGTCAGTACTAACATACACTTCTAGTGTATAAAGCAGTGTTTGTTAGTGTCCTGTGCAGCAGGGTCTGTCTTTGACCCCAGATTGTTCCCACACACCTAATGTTCCCCATCTGTGAAAACGTATATCCCACTTACATAAAACCTGCCTGCTCCAGAGATCCTTACAGTTTGTGTGTTTCTGTCCTCCATAGGTGACCCTCAGTTATGGTGGATTCGAGAACAGGAGGAATGTGGTCAGCGTTGGAGGAGCGTTCTCATTGGCTGAAGACCCTACACGGTACACAGACACGCACCTACAGGCGTGAACCACATTGCTTTTTTTTATTACTTCAAAATAATTAGCAACCATTATCTCTTCAGGTTTAAAACCGTTCACTGCCTGCTCTACCCGGACACAGAGTGGTGCCCACGCAAGATTCGTCACTGACCTCTGGGATACGAATGCCTCAATACAGAACACAGACCTGCACAAGCACAGCTCTCCATCAAACTCTTCAAACCAAAATAATACGCATGTAAATACAGTTAAAAGAATAGTTCACCCAATATTAAAAATCTGCTGAAAATAAGTGCACCAAAGTTCAGATGAGTTTGTCAGATTTGTAGAAATGTGTCATTCCATCACTGTCTCACCAATGGATCCTCTGCAGTGAATGGGTGCCGTCAGAATGAGAGTCCAAACATCTGATAAAAACATCACAATAATCCACAAGTAATCTGCACAACAAATCAATTTTGGACTGTTTTGGCTTGTAAACTGTGCTTGATTGTGCATATTTCTCTCCTGATTCGGACGAGATAACTTTCGCTGCAGAAACTCATATTTTTGCTTTGAAGATAAAAATGTCTTCATGATGGATTAGTTTCAGCTTTTGTCTTCTCAAGATGTGAACTGATGGACTGGAGTGGTGTGGATTACTTGTGGATTATTGTGATGTTTTTATCAGCTTATTGGACTCTCGTTCTGACGGCACCCATTCACTGCATTGGTGAGCCAATTTTTTGTTTCAATGAAGAAACCCATCTGTCTTGGATGGCCTGAGGGTGAGCACATTTTCAGCACATGTTCATTTATGGTTGAACTATTCCTTCAACGCGTATTGTTTGTTTGGTACTTTCTCCATTTGTATGGTTAAACAGGGTGGCTGTAATTTATTGAAACATTTTTGTTTTGAAATATTTGGGTTTGTTGAGAATCGCCAAGTGATTTACACACATTGAGTCCCAGTGGTAAGAGCGTTTTGACAGGATTGCACTGTCTCCGATTTACTGGGGGATTTTTTTATTCAAATGATTCAAGACACATTTCTGTGGCTTTGACGTCATCTTTATAGAGTCGTCTTTTTCCTCTGGGCTGTAAATATGCCCACGCAAGCCTTGTGCAAAATGCCTCTACGGACGAGAAAAACAGTATTGATGTCATTTTATAGTATTGCGTTTTCCAGATTTCGCAGGCCGGCTCATCTTCTGCCAATGCTTTTCAGCTTGTTTTTCTCCGTATTTGAATTGTGATCCAGACTGCAGTTGCACTCATTTTGTCTCTAGACGTGCGTTCAAACACGTTTGAGCAGTTGGATGTGTATATACAGACCAAAAAGCAACTTGTAATCAGTTTATCCAATCATCGTTTAATGCAGGAAAACCGCATTGAATTATTTCCTTCGAAACAGCAGTGCGAGTGTTTAATATGCCGTTCACGTGATCCTTCTGATATTTGCACAAACACGTTCCTCACTGCAGGCCAGTGGTTTGCGTAAACATGCCAAAACTACTCTATGGTTTCTCTTTCTCTAACAGTGACAGATGTTTTGCTCTCCGTTGACAGCACCAAATGCTGTTGCAGCTGACTCTGTTTTGCACCTCTTGTTTTTTTTAATCTGATGAACTGTTTATGATGTAAAGTATGATTTTCATTTTAATAAATTTATTTATTATGCATGTGCCAGTGTATGCGTGATTAATCTGAACAGGAGGCTTGTTACCGCAATACATCTGCAGTTGTTTTAGTACAGTGATACTTCACATGTCCTTAAAAAGATGATTTATTATTCTATGATGATTATTATTCTATTCATTTTTTTCACTTGAGACCACTGGGTTTTAGTGTTAATGAACTCTGGCTCTTCTTCAATTCATGTAATCCTAGCATATTTTCAAAACCAGTTCATGGAAATGTATATAAATGATTTCAGTTTATTCAAAGTCTATGTCTGAGCCCCAACAAATCATTTACGTGGGAGGAGCAACAAAGAAGATAAACTGGTTTAAATAAGAGTGCCTTCTGATTGTTTACCCGTAGTCTTATTAAAAATTCAACCAATTATTGTAGCCAACATACAGCGCTCTTGCGCTACAGGCGTCCCGAGTTCGAATGCGACTCCAGGATCTTTTCCGATCCCGCCCCCTATCTCTCCCACTTGGCTTTCTGTCAGTTTTGATCGGTCTTATCCTAATAAAGGCAAAAATACAAACAAAAATCCAGAAGAAGTGGATAGTGAAGGCAGAAGTGTTAGTGTGACCGATCGATTGCACCCTCACTTGAAGAAGTAACTTTGGTGGAGGGTGGTCTTCACAGCAAAAACAGCGCTTATAAAACAAACTTCGCGTTATGTGAGCAGATCATGTGACAAATACAGACGAACTTGCTGAGCTTTCACGTCCTTCCTGTTCAGTCCGCTGCACTCGAGTGAACTTCGCTCAGTCAAACAAACATCTGATTGAACAGAGGTACGTGAAGAATGGTAAAGCTTTCATACAACGTTTCTACGCTGTTAAACGCATCGGTTTCGCTTAAACAATCCTTCTGCAGCGTTTTAGCAACGTGGCGCCAGCAAACTCTTTCTTTGCACTTTCAGTTGCAGTAGAGTGATTGTGGGCTGGAAAAAGCAAGTATGGAGATTTCATTTAGTGGAAAGCGTGCTCTGGTGACTGGAGCTGGCAAAGGTAAGCTTTCATGCTTAAAGGGACAGTTCACATTATGTCACTCTTTACTATTCATTTACCAAGGAATCTCGACTGAACATGCCATGTCTCAAAACAAAAATCACCATAAAAGTATAATATAAATGATTTATATTAGTCATGTTCATTGATTTGCTGTACCGTTTGTTTGTCATACCATAAGGATTTTGTAAGGAACAGACTTATTTTGGAGAGTAGACAAGCAGCAATTTCCAATTTGCCCACAAATAAATCTATGTATGTATGTATGCATGTGAATTATTCCATTAACATTTAATTTGAAAATATATAACATTAAAGAAAATATGAGACCAAAAAAAGATGGAAGTCAATGTGTTTCTGCCATGCCAGGGGATTAAAAAATAAAAAAATAAAACTTTTATGTCCCAATTCTTTTTTTTCTTGCAGTTCTGAGTTTATATCTTACAATTATGGCCTTTTTTATTTTTATTTTTATTTTTTTTTTTGAGAAAAAGCTATACATGTGCAATTCTGAGAAGAAAAGCTGAAATTGTTAGGTTAAAAAAAAAAAAAAAAAACAACTGCAAGATGTAAACTCAGAATTCTGAGAAAAAAAGTCTGAATTGTAAAGAAAACGGTGAGAATTCTGAATTTTTGTATTTTTTTCAGAATTAAGAGACAAAAAGTCAGATCTGTCAGATAAGTCACAATTAATTTATGGCCTTCCATACACATTGTTTTAAACTTGAAGTGAAAAATCATAAAGTTAATATTTATAATAATATTTGCAATGATACAAGCAATCAAGCAGCTGCAATTTTTTATGTTTTTTAAAGAAGGCTTTTGCTCACCAAGCCTGCATTTTTTTGATCCAATATAGAGCAAAAAAAAAAAGTAAAATGTTAAAATATTTTTACTATTTAAAATAATTGTTTTCGATTTAAATATATTTTAAAATGTAATTTATTCATGTCATTTCAAAGTTTAATTTTTAGCGTCATTACTCCAGTCACATGATCCTTCAGAAATCATTCTAATATTCTGATTTGCTGCTCAAAAAAACATTTGTTATTATTTTTATTATTATTGTTATGTTGAAAACAGCGGAGAAGAATTTTTTCATGTTTCTTTGATGAATAGAAAGTTCTGAAGAACAGCATTTATCTGAATGGTATAGTGTATAATGTTCCAAAAACTTTTTATTTCAGATAAATGCTGATCTTTGGATCTTTGTATTCATCAAAGAATCCTGAGAAAATGTACTCAATTGTTTTAAACATTGATAATAATAATAATACATGTTTGTTGAGCAGCAAATCAGCATATTTTCATGATTTCTGAAGGATCATGTGACACTGAAGACTGGAGTAATGATGCTGAAAATTCAGCTGCGCATCACAGAAATAAATTACATTTTAAAATATATTCAAATAGAAAACAGTTATTTTAAATAGTAAAAATATTTCACAATTTTACTGTTTTTGCTGTACTTTGGATCAAATAAATGCAGGCTTGGTGAGCAGAAGAGACTTCTTTAAAACCATTATCTTCTTTTGTGTTCCACAGAAAAAATAAAGTCAGAATGTTTTTGTGAACTGTCCCTTTAAAAGTGCATAATCACATTTGCATAGTAAGCACATAGTACGCATGCTTTGAACTCTTGAAATGAGTCTTGTTGAGTATAACGATACGTCAGATCGTTGACTTTTCCTCAATGCCTCCCAGGGATCGGACGGGCCACGGCACTGGCTCTGGCACGCTGTGGGTCAGAGGTCACGGCTGTCACACGCACTAAGGCTGACCTGGATAGCCTGGTGCAGGAGGTAACGACCCCTCGGTCACGGTCCGGCTCATCCCGAGACAAAACCCCACCGATCCATTGTCTCCCAGCGCATCGGCGTTCTAGCGTTCTCCCGCTGCTCCTTTATGCTTTCTAGCTCTCATTCAGCCAGACTCTGACAATGCACAAGGTCTCTTTGTAATACAGGCTGCTTTTGATCCGCAGTGTCCCTCCATTAAGCCGGTGTGCGTGGATCTGTCGGACTGGGACGCCACAGAGCAGGCGCTGAAAGACGTGGGTCCGGTGGATCTGCTGGTGAACAATGCAGCCTGCGCTAAACTTCAGCCCTTCCTGGAAGTCACGCCAGATCAGTTTGACACGTACGGCTTTGAAATATCACTCGCACGCTATCGTTTGTGTGTTTAAATAGGCTGAGTGCATTTGCGATTGCCTTCGCAGGTCTTTCAATGTCAACGTGAAAGCTGCACTTCATGTTGCTCAAGTAAGCACAGACCAAACCTATGCTGGATGAGATATCAGGAGGAGTTTTCTAAATGCTGTCTACATTTGTAATGGTGACGCGTGCGTTCGTTGTAGATCGTGGCTCGAGGAATGAAGGCCAGAGGAAGTGGAGGATCCATTGTGAACATCTCGAGTCAAGCCTCACAGAGTGCTCTGAGAGATCACGCCGTTTACTGTGAGTGCACTGACTCAAACGTCTAATCATATTTATCAAATTCACGCAACTGGAATCATTGTCCCAGGCCTATTTATTGGGCCCGGAGAGAAAGATTTTGTTTGCATACACAATTTTCCACAGCCAGAATGAATCAAATCCCATTTCTAATTCTGTTTATATGATTACACTATTGGTCAAAAGCTTGGAATAATTATGATTTCCAAGTCTCTTCTGCTCTCCAAGGCTGCATTTATGTGATCAAAAATACAACAGAAATTGTGAAATATTACTACAACGTAAACTAGCTGTTTCTATGTGAATATCTGTTCAAATGTAATTTATTTCTGTGATCAAAGGTGAATTTTTTTGTGAAAACATTACATTGTAATATATATTACCATTCAAAAGTTTAGGGTAAAATAAATAAAATAAAATACAATAATCAAGAATGCATAAAGTGACAGTAAAGATATTTATAAAATAAAACGAGGGCTGTCAAATGATATATCGCATACAAAATAAAAGTTTGAGTTTGCCTAATATATGTGTGTGTAATTATTATGTATATATAAATACAAACACATTCATGTATATATTTAAGAAATATTTACAAGTATATGTATTTATTATCATTTTTATATAATTTGTATATATATATATATATAAATATTTTGTACATAAATAACATGTTTCTCTTAAACATATACATTAATTTGTATATATATTTGGCATACTCAAACCTTTATTTTGTATGCGGTTTATTGTTTGACAGCCCTAAATAAAATCTAAAATATTTATAAAATGTTAAGCGGCAAAAACTTTGTCAGCATTGTTATTAAGTAAGAACCATCATTAATAATTGAGCCAGAATAATAATTAAGCAGCAAATCAGCATATTAGAATGATTTCCGAAGGATCATGTGACACTGAAGACTGGAGTAATGATGCTAAAAATTCAGCTGCGCATCACAGAAATAAATTACATTTTAACTGATTTTTACATGAAAATCAGCTATTTTACACTGTAATAATATTTCACAATTTTTACTGCATTTTTGATCAAATAAATGCAGCCTTGATGAGCAGAAGAGACTTTTTACAAGCACATTAGATCATAAAACTGTTTTTTTTTCCTGTTTACATGCTTAATTTTTTCCTGTTGATGAGATTATTTCAGGTCTATAATCATGTGAAGGCTCTCTGATTATTACCAGATTATTTTGTTGCATGTAAACATTGCTATTAATGAGGCTGCATTCATGCATGTGCATAAAATATGCAATGATGGGAGATTTTTATGTGAGGGTAAGATCAGATAATACAAAGAAAAGAACCCTGAGACAATCAAACTAAATACATGGATGTGAAAAAACTGAACTGAGTTTTATTACAGCATGGTTAAGGGTCATTATATGAAAATATTTGACCACAGAATTGAGTGACTGACCAATTTTTTTATGCCAAAAATCATTAGGATATTAAGTAAAGATCATGTTCCATGAAGATATTTTGTACATTTCCTACCGTAAATATCAAAATGAATTTTTGATTAGTAATACGCATTGCTAAGAACTTCATTTGGACAACTTTAAAGGTGATTTTCTCAATATTTATCTCAGATTTGAGATTTTCAGATAGTTGTATTTTAGCCAAATATTGTCTGATCCTAACAAACCATACATCAGTGGAAAGCTTATTTACTGATGTATAAATGTTGTATACATTTGACTCTTATGACTGTTTCTGTGGTCCATGATCACATATTTCAGATGTTAATCCAAATTCTGATATGTTATATTAAAGTGCACATTTAAAATGATAATAATGTGAGCGTGTTTTGCGCAGGCGCCACTAAAGGAGCGCTGGACATGCTGACCAGAGTGATGGCGCTGGAGTTGGGCCCGTATCAGGTTCATCACTGCTTATTAAATGCTGATTTAAAGTGCAGTTTATGAGTTTTGTCAGATCTTGTTAATGGGATTTGTCAAACACTGAGCTCATTGTCTGTTGTTTACAGCTTTGAGAAAATGAATTGTTCATTGCGGTGAACAGTCTTTTCATCAATCAACAAACACCCTCTTAAATCTATAAATCTGTTTGCTGATCGTCTCAAAAATATCGGGGTGTGTATCGCTAACCGCTCTGTAATTACGTGGAGAAGTGGATGGAATTGCTGACAGCTGATAATGCATATTTACGGCAGAGTTGTTTGTGTCTGGCCAGCAGTTTTGGGTTGGATGGTAGGCATTTGTTAATATTCACTATCGCGTCGCTCTTCCTGACTGAACAGACAGCAGACTGCAGATCCCGACTGGTAGACACTCTTGGCACGCTCATGTGTTACGAAGCAGACAAACCGCTTTGTTCTAGGAATGTCAAATTAATTAAACTATAAACTATAATGCCTGTCATAATGAAGACAGAACATCTTCAATCCATTTTTCTTTTCTTGAGAGCTAAATGTGATCATTAATGAACAATGTGGACATGGCTGAACACTGTAGTAACCTCTTCCATGAATAGTGAAATATGATGATTAAAATATTTAGTAACCCTGCTGAGTGACATCCGAATTTACATGAACCCTCTTACCTTTTTTGGTGTTTTTATATCTTTAAAAATATCATTTAAATGTATTTTGATTATGATGTTTATTACTATTGTTAATATTATCTGTAAAATAATAATAATAATAAATTAGTAATATTAAAAATATAAAGACAGCAAATACATGGTGTATTTGCTTTTTTCAATATTTTAAAAATATTATTTACATTTATTATGATTATGATGATGATTATTATTATTATTAATAGTTGTAATCATATAATAATAGTCATTGTAATAAATTAATATTAAAAATATAAAAAACAGCAAATACTTAAAAATGGGTAACAGGGTTGCATATTTAGTCACACATTTTGGTGTATTTGCTGTTTATATTATATGAATATATTATTTATTGTTTTATGATTATGATGTTTTAATATAACAGTAATACATTTATAATATTTAAAATATAAAACAGCATGTACACCAAAATGGTTGCAGATTTAGTTACACATTTTGATGTATATTCTGTTTTTATATATACAGTCAGGTCCATATATATTTGGACACTGACACAATTTTTATTATTATAGCTGTTGACCAAAACATGTTCAAGTTACAGTTATACAATGA
>JAHKKF010510590.1:0-10657 GCA_019740295.1 Labeo calbasu | reverse complement strand
AACAAAACACCACTCTTTTTAAACAAGTCATTGAATCATTTACTCAACCAGTTTATTCAAAACACTGAATCATTAACAAAACACCACTCTTTGTAAATGAGTCACTGAATCATGTACTCAACTGGATTGTTCAAAATGCTGAATCGTTAAGGAACAAAACACCACTCTTTGTAAATGAGTCATTGAATCATTTACTCAACCAGTTTATTCAAAACACTGAATCATTGAGGAAAAAAACAACACTCTATGTAAATGAGTCACTGAATCATTTGCACAACTAGTGTGTTCAAAATGTTGAATCGTTAAGGAACAAAACACCACTCTTTGTAAATGAGTGACTGAATCATGTACTCAGCTGGATTGTTTAAAATGCTGAATTGTTAAGGAACAAAACACCAGTCTTTGAGACGTGTGTGTTGCGTTCTTTAACGTTCTGTCTGGAAACAAAAATGCCGTGCCACCAAACCCTGCTAATGAAAGAAGAAAGCTGTCGTGTGACGACTTGCGCCTATTAGGATCAACTAAACGTTGGATTTTCAAAAGTATGTGAAATACGTAAAGTTCGCGGCATAGAATCTTTAAAATATGTCTAAGAGTTTTACACTCCAGTCTGTTATTGTGGCATGATTGGTTGGTTGCCTTACCTGTCAGTCATATGGCCTCTTGGGCGGGCCTTGGCCAATCAAAGCGGCCAAAGTTCCCAGACCTTCAGCCACCAGTCTGAAGGTCTGGCTATGCGAGACTAAGGAACAAAACACAGCTCTTTGTAAGTGAGTCAATAAATCATTTACTCAACCAGTTTATTCAAAACACTGAATAATTAAGGAACAAAACACCACTCTTTGTAAATGAGATACTAAATCAAAATTGATGAATTGTTAAGGAAAAAACACTACTCTTTGTAAATGAGTCATTGAATCATTTACTCAACTAGTTTGTTCACAAACACTGAATCGTTAAGGTTCTCAATATTAACATCTTGTTTGTTGAACTGTTGTCTAAAATACACTCTCAAGTAACGGTGCTTTAGTATTAAACATAAGTATATAACTAGTTTGTGCTTCAGACAAGAATGATTCATCAAATTATGTGTCTTGAGGAGAGGTGTGCTGTTACTTTAAGTGATCAGACAGATTGTTTTTTTAAACTATTATAAAAAAAAAAAAAAAAGCCCATAGACAATATACAGCTCACATTCTTTTAGATGCTGGAAATTTTTCAGTTAGTGATTCATACAATACCCTGCATGCTCAGCAGCTGGGTGATGGGTTGGTTTGCACAGATGTGGATTAGCAGTTAGCAAGCTTATGAATGTCAGAGATTTGGAAATGAAATCCCCTGGTGTCGCCTGTTCTATAGTCACAATGGAGTCTCAAACACATCCACACTGACTCATTGAGATGATATAGCCCACAGCAGCACGGCACACATCCTGAGAGGATCTGCAGCACTCAGGCAGATGTATCCAGAGAGGGCCGCCTGCCAGGCATGACAGATTCTAGTGCCCTTCACGCTTAAAACAAACCCTTCAACCACAAACCAGTGAGCCGAACAACACCAACACCAACAGTAAAGAGCTAATGCACAGACACAGACACAGTAAGAACAACCTATCAAACAAGACCCTATTCAGACAGGACTGCTGTTCACTGAGGTGAGCTACATTTGTGTTTTGAAGATGCATTTTATCATATTAATCCAATTCCCATTTGTAACGACTGAATTGCCTACTTGTGGGTGTCAAACTAACATTAGAATAGTTTAAAATTAGTTTTCTCTTGAGTTTACCATAAACACTTTCAGTGCACCATAATGAAAGGTAAATTTCTCCTCTGTGCTGTTGACATCCTATCTGACGTAAAAATAACATTGAATCAATAACAAGAATGCAGTCATTCTTACTGACAGAACTGTAGTAGCAATTATAACTTTATTATAATGTGCTTAATTATAATGTTATGCACTCATCCAGTGTACATGACCAGAGCATGTACAAAACAGTGCATAAAATCACAGAGGTCATCTGAAAAAAAAAAACAACTCAAAAATGGTTTAGAAAATGTGCTCCATCAAAATGGCTCTACAGATGTTCTCATGCTATATAAAAGAGAATATAGAGGAAGAGTAAGAAAACAGCCCTAACACTTTTGTTGGCAATAGCTTTATGAATGATTCATCCGGAAAAGCTGTAGACCATGCGCAAGACAGAACATATGGACATGAATGTTTTTCAGGATGTGAAGCAGCTGTGTCACTGTAAATCTCGCTTCAGTCCATGCAGCAGCTTTAAATTAGTTTGGAACTTAACGAGAATGTGTGTATAACAACTTCTAATATGACTTTGTCTGGCCTGCATCCATCATGAAAATAATCGACTGAGATGTATTAAAGTATATTATTCACTTGAATGCCCCCCAAAAAGCCATTACTACATGGTTAACTGGTATAAAATGACAATGTAATATACTGTTACCATGATAAAAGGTTTGAGGTCAGTAATTTTTTAAAGAAATTATTTCTTTTACTCAGCAAGAATACATTAAACTGATCAAAACAGCCACTAAAGCCTCGTATAATGTTAAAAAAAGATTTATATTTTAAATAAATGCTGTTCTTTTTGTATTTATCAAAAAATCCTGAAAAAAAAAGGTTTTACAAAAGTATGAAGCAGCACAACTCTTTTCAGCATTGATACTAATCAGAAATGTTTGTTGAGCACCAAATCAGCATATTAGGATGATTTCTGAAAGATCATGTGACACTGAAGACTGGAGTAATGATGCTGAAAATTATGATATATATAATATATAATATGACTTTTTTTTTTTACTGTGTTTTTGATCAAATAAATGCAGCCTTGGTGTGCAGAAGAGACTTTATTCAAAAATATAAAAAAAAAAATTAAATATATTATACAGTGCTGCTTGAACGTTTGTGAACCCTTTAGAATTTTCTATATTTCTGCATAAATATGACCAAGTTCTGACACAAGTTCTGAAAACTGACAACCCACAGTCCACAGTCTGAATCCACAGTCAAACAGATTGTGTACAAATGGAGGAAATTCTAGACCACAGTTACCCTCCCCAGAAGTGGTCAACCAACAAAGATCGCTCCAAAGCAAGATGTATAATGGTTTCCGAGGTTGCAAAGAACACCAGGATAACTTCTAAGCAACTGAGCAAAAACTTGCCATCATTAATGGAACAATACATTCTGAATTATACCAGCAAATTGTAAAGGAAACATGACATCTGTCCTGACAAATTAGTTAAACAAGAACAAAAGTAATGTTATGGAACGGCCGAGTCAAAGTCCGGACCTTAATCCAATTAAAATGTTGTGGAAGGACCTGAAGCAAGCAGTTCTTAGGAGGAAACTCACCAACAGACGTCAAAATGTTTTTCAAGTGTTTTTGTACTAAAGAATGGGCTAAAATTCTTACAATCCTACAAGTCATCGTGCAGGACTGGTCAGCAGTTACAAAACGTTACCTGCAGTTATTGCTTCAAAAACGGGTCACATCAGATACTGAAAGCAAAGGTTCACATACTTTTGCACCTTGCAAATATTTAACACTGGATCATTTTTCTCAATAACTAAATGACAACGTTTATATTTTTGTCTTGTTTGTTTGATTGGATTCTCTTTGTCAACTTTAAGGACTTTCTGATGATGTTTTGCATTATATTTATGCAGAAATATGTGACCCTGAACCACAAAACCAGTTTTAAATAGCACAGGTATGTTTGTAGCAATAGTCCAAAATACACTGTATGGGTCAAAATTATTGATTTTTATTTTATGCCAAAAATCATCAGGATATTAAGTAAAGATCATGTTCCATGAAGATATTTTGTAAATTTCCTCCTGTAAATATTTAAAAAATCGTAATTTTTGATTAGTAATATGGATTGCTAAGAACCTCACAACTTTAAAGGCAATTTTCTCACTATTTTGATTTTCTTGCACCCTCAGATTCCAGATATTCAAATTACTGTATCTTGGCCAAATATTGTCCTAACCTAACAAATCATACATCAATGGAAAGCTTATTTATTCAGCTTCTAGATAATGTATTAATCTCAATTTTTTAAAAAAAAGACCCTTATGACTGGTTTTGTGGTCCAGGGTCACATATAGAAAATTAGGGTTCACAAACTTTCAAGCAGCACTGTTTATATATATATATATATATATATATATATATATATATGAAGAGCTCAGATGCAAAACCTCCTAAAAGCCATCTTGGTCAAAAATGGGATAATGATACTGAGTGAATGGTCTCGACACATTATACATCCATCAAATAATTTACTTTAAACTCACTAAAATCCCAGCCTCAGCCCAGTCAGAATTACCGGTACTTAGGTAGAAACCTAACAATATATAACAATATATTTATCATAAAATAAATTTAAAAAATACACCTTACCTGTCACAAATTGCCTAACCTGTTTATGAAGGTGCACAATATGTGTCCATAGAACTTTATTATGTGGAGATGTTTTAGTTAAAAATACTGAATGGTTTACGTAATTTGTGTGATAGAGTGCACGCCAGAATATAGCAAGATAACATGATAAAACCACATTTGGGAAAGATACCTGAAGGCTATGAGATCCACAGAAACAAGGTTTAATGATAACCAACTTTACAGAATCATCTGAAATGAGCTGAAAACAACAGCATTTGCTCATGATAGCGTCTTGTGTAAACACAGAACCTAAAACGACTAACATTCTTTAAGTCTTTGCTACAGTCTACAAAAAGCTACAGTAGTTTGCTTGTCCTTTAAACAGTGCTGTTGGATTTCACACATATGTAGTGCGAATGCAATAAGCTCTCGCATACTAGCATTGCTTGGAATGTCAAAAAAGAGGGTTTGCCGAATCCCCTCGCAGCCTCACAGCACTTGGTGAAAATGTGGCACTACAACAGTCTGAAAACGCCCTGACTCAATTATCCGCCTGCTTGTGTTACTCGCAGTGTACACTGCACTGATTCTCAGTGCCTTGGCTGGCCAAAAGAATGATCAGCCTGTTATGCAAGATGGAAATGCTTGCACCACTTTTCTTACTGAGCTATTTTGGAGCTCCATACAGCAAGTGTTGGGCAGGGCTGTAAAAAATAGGTCAGAGCAAGACGCGGGCAGCACCTTCCTCTGCTTTCAAACAGATCCTGCTAAACCAGGCGATGTTATTTGTGTTTTCCAAAGCCTCGTGTGTGTTTTTATGGAAACAAAAAGACCTTACAAATTAACGTCTAAAAGAACTAGCTGCGTTTCCAGAATTATACCACCATAGTAGACCAACAGAATAAAGAAGACTAGGTAAAATATTGGGTGATTTGTGAATGTCATTGGCTCGGTGCTTACTAAACCCAGGATGAACAATAAGCAGAGGTAGCTTTTGGAAGTAGGGCAATTCCAGCATGCAGCTGGGGGTCTCACTCGCCTCTTCACAAAACCGCTGACAAAAGCGCCCCTGGGACTCACTTTTGTCTCTTGGTCTTAGAATTCTCTCCACACCTCTTTACGCAAACTTGCTTTAGTATTTGATAAATGTATGACTATGGTTTGTGCATGCAAACAGGTTCTGAGTATGTCATTGTTTCCTAATATTACCTTTAATAGCCCAACCACCAGAGGGCAAAAATGGCTGTCAGCTGATACTTTGAGCTACAATGACCAGCATATCATTCAGAAAGGATTTGTTTTTAAAATATGTTTTTAATTGTTACTGTAGACATCTATGATGTTTATCATCCATTTGCGCAAGATAACCGATGTACAGTCATGGCGAAAAATATCGGCGCCCTTGCAATTCTGTCAGAAAATGCAACACTTCTCTTAGAAAATTGTTCCAATTGCAAATGTTTCGGAATTCATGTGCTTATTGTTTTTGTTTGCACTGCAACAACACAAAAAACAGAGAAAACTTGATAAAATCTCAAACAGAACTCAGAAATGGACTGGACAAAATTATTGGCACCTTTTCAGAATTGTAAGAAATAATTGCTTTTGCATGTGATGCTCATGTAATTTGTATTTAGACACACCTGTGGCAAGTATCAGGTGTGGGCAATATAGTAATCACACTTGCAACCAGTTAAAATGGAGAAAAGTTGACTCAACCTTTGTGTTGTGTCACACTGAGCATGGAGAAAAGAAAGAAGTGTAAAGAGTTGTCTGTGGATTTGAGAGAAAAAATTGTGCAAGAACATGGACATCTCAAGGCTACAAGTCCATCTCCAGAGATCTTAATGTTCCTGTGTCCACTGTGCGCAATATCATCAAGAGGTTTACAGCTCATGGCACTGTAGCTAACCTCCCTTGATGTAGATGTATGAATGGTGGATGAAGAACCCAGATTAACTTCCAAACAAATTCAAGCTGATCTGCAGACACAGGGTACAACAGTGTCAGCTCGCACTATCCGTCGCCATCTGAATGAAAAAGGACGCTATGGTAGGAGACCCAGGAGGACACCACTGCTGACACAAAGGCATAAAAAGCAACACTGGAGTTTGCCAAAACTTATGTGACAAAACCACAATCCTTCTGGGACAACGTACTGTGGACAGATGAGACAAAAGTAGAGCTTTTTGGTAAAGAACATCATGGCACTGTTTTTAGAAAAAGAAATGAGGCCTTCAAAGAAAATAACACAGTCCCTACAGTCAAACATGGTGGAGGTTCAAAGATGTTTTGGGGTTGCTTTGCTGCTTCTGGCACTGGATGCCTTGACTGTGTGAACAGTATCATAAAATCTGATGATTACCAAAGAATTTTCCACCAGAGGACATGGGTATTCCAGCAGGACAATGTCCCAAAACACTTTTCAGCAAGCTCTTAGAAATGGTTACAGACAAAGCACTGGAGAGTTCTGAAATGGCCAGCAATGAGTCCAGATCTGAATTCCATAGAACACCTTTGAAGAGATCTCAAAACAGCAGTTGGGTGAAGGCATCCTTCAAGTCTGAATGACCTGGAGCAGTTTGCAAAAGAGTGGTCCAAAATTCCAGTAGAGAGGTGTAAGAAACTCATTCATGGTTACAGGAAGCGACTGATTTAAGGGGGTGCTACCAAATATTAAGTTAAGGGTACCAATAATAATAATGTTGTCCAGTGCATTTTTTGGGTTCCATGTGGAATTGTATCAGATTTGACTGTTCTTCTCTGTTTTTTTGTGTTGTTCCATTGCAAACAAAAATAAAAATAAAAATGTGAGTACCAAAACATTTGCAACTGCAACAGTTTTCTGAGAGAAGGGTTGCATTTTCTTAGAATTGCAAGGGTGCTGATATTTTTGGCCATGACTGTATAACATGGGTGTGCCGACACAGGTAACAAAGTTCTGCAGGGATTGCAAATTTTTGTAGGTCAAAACCTGGAAACAAGTTGCATGTTAGGGTAAATAAGGTTTTTGGTCTGAAATAAGGGCAGTTCAACACAAGCTCAAGATATTTTCACATTTTATTCTACAACATAAAGTAGATCTGTAAGACCCCCTTTTTCATCTGTCTTGAAAAAGGCAGTTGCTAACAAGTGTCTAAATGGGATCAGAGGTTGTCATTGACATTAAATGTTGTCAATGTCGTACATAAAAGTCATAAACTCATCTAATTAGTTGCTTTCATATAGGATCTCTCACATGCTTCTGATATTAAATGCTCAGAGTAACAGTTTCAGAAACATACATTAAATACAGTATAGACAGGACCTCAATCTTGCAATGCATTAAGCCAATCACTGGCTGTTTCTAGCCTAAATCATGCAACCAAATAAAACATGAGGACAGGTTTTGTTGCGTGTATTCTGATATTGATTTTTTATAAAAGACCCTTCCATATTGGTCGACATGTTTTGAGAAGGCTCTTTTCAGAGTTTTCTGAAAGTCGAACAAGTTTTATTTGGGCCCCACCTCACGCTCGCCTGCGAACAGTACAGGCAGTGCGCTTGATTGATTTTACGAATGTCAAAATGAGCTATCAAGGTGTTCTGAAAGCCTAAAGAGCAGAGGCGATAGAAATCAATAGCTCAAAGTAATTGCGCTCGTAGCTAGGTGAGTAATTTCAACACACAAAAAAAGTTTTCGTACAATGAAAAGAGATGCAATCAACAATAACTGAGCTTCATTTTGTTGGCTGACAGATCTCACCATTTTAGCTTTTCATTCTCCTGAATAGTCAAAACTGTATGAGGGATTTTCTCTGACAGCTTTACTTAAAAAATATTAGTCTGTCATGGAGTTTTGTGATGCTCTAACATTTTTATACAAAGCTCAGCATTTCAACATTTTTCACTGAAAACCAAAAGCAGTGTCTCATATGCTAAAGAGTAGCAAGTTTCTGACCAGCCAAGTGAGTGTTTGGTCATTGGTCACCAAATTCATCGCAAATAGATCTCTTTTAAAAGACATTTGACATTGATATTTTCGCTGTTAAAAAAGAATGCTTTGGAATTAAAGCATCATCATTATTTGGGCAATATGGGTCAAACAGAAGTGTCTTTTATCAGTGTTTTATTATATTCACACTTATACTAGCCTCAGAGAGTTCAGCTTTGTTATTGGTAAATCACAGGAATCAACTTTTCTTGGCAAAAGGCACCAAAATGTTGAGTGTAATGTAGGGTGATGCAATGACATTTGCTACTTAAGCAGTTGTTGAACTCCATAATGTTTTCAGTGTGACAAGACTGGCAAAAAAGAGAAATAAAAGAGAAATGTCATGGGCTATTAATATTTATTTCAATTATACTGTGCACTGAATCTGAGTGATAACACCAGAATGCATTCAGTTTGTGTTTCTGGGGTTTAAAACAATGCACTTTATGATTTGACTTAGGTAATGATAATTGGCTTTTGTAACCACACGTTTAGACTTGGGGTTAATTTGATTAACATTTAGGAAATCCATTTGTTGACCACTAATCTATTGTTTTATTTTCTTTTTCAAAAGAAATTGAAAAACATCTTGATAATGATGGCAATAACTTCAAATCATCATCGCTGATTACAGTTTGCTCTGTGAATTTGATCAAAGTCAAATCTAACAATGTGTGCGAGAATGAGGTGAGAAAATCCACTGTGAAACAACCATCAAATCATGATCATACTCTTACCTTCAGCTTTTTCACATTCAGTCCCAGTGGTATCACTTGTCTTAATCAATTACCCATTAGACAGGGTAATATTTGCCCAATATTTCAGTCGTGTGACTAGAAGACTTTACAGTGATCAAAACCGACAAATCTGATTTAAAGAGCAGCCATAATAAGAGTCCTGCGCCCTCACCAATATGCTTGATGAATTATGGATGGCTGTTTTGTAATCATTTTCCAATATCGCTTTGCTCTTCTTAGCCCTGTGTGGGGAGGACTATTTTTGCCTCCATAACGTTTCATCTCAAATGCTTCGTTCCATTGGCAGACATGCACTGAATGCCATTAACATTCAAAGACAGAGGTTAAAAATCCAGCGGGAAGTCTTGAATTAGCATATCCAGGGATTTTCTGACTGCTTTTCCAATCCTACATCCACACAGAATGGCACTGGCTGATGGATGGGGTAAATGTTCACAGACATGAAAACATGTACATTATATCCAAAATATCTAACCCGGATATTTATGGTAGCTGTCACAGAGTGCCATGCCAGCAGTAAGGAAGTTGTTGACAGCATGACACCCTCATGATGTTGGTGATATTCGCGGTCACATGATTTTTCACATGAGTTCACATGCTGCCAACATCTTTATAGCTCAAACTCTGCACAAGCAGCTCATTTAAACTGAGCCAAAGCCTTAGTGGCCAAATATCCACCATATTCATATAGCCTGTGACACAATGTCCGACTTATGGTTATGACTGCCAACAGACTGCCAACAAACTGTAAACAATCAGCTGTTGCTAATGAGCTCAAAGCATGCTGTACAATAATTGGCATGCACAAAAAAAATGGCTACACATGAAATGTAGTGGAAGAAAAACTGGTGCCAAGATTCTCGCTTACCATTTCATTATCAAGGGACAGAAGCAAACCTCAAAAAGTGGTCACATATTATCAGTGTTGGGGAAAGTTACTTCTAAAAGTAATGCATTACAACATTGCACTACTCCCCTAAAAAGTAACTAATTACGTCACTTAGTTGCTTTTTATGGAAAGTAATGTGTTAAGTTACTTTTGCGTTATTTTTTAAATCTGTGCAGAGCTTTTTTTTATATTTATTTTAAAAGTTCTATTTTTGGCAAAAGTAAAAGCCCTTTCGCGCCAAAAGCCTCAAGCTGAAGGAAAAGTAAATTTGCGTCTGTACAGTAGAATGCAGAAGAAGAAAGTTCAAACACTCTTCAGCAATAAAAAAAAGAAGAACAACAAATGTTAGTTTGAGTATAATTTGTGCTTGAAAATGGATCATAGAAGGGCAGCAGCAAAGACACTGGTTAATAAAATGGGATTAAACAATAAAGGATATTTGTATTATTTAACATATTTAATTATTGCAGGTTTATATCAAATTCTGTTGCATTTCACTGTTTTTATTCATTTTGAGGAATACTTAAAGGGGTCATCGGATGCTAAGTTCACTTTTTCATGTTGTTTGAACATTAATGTGTGTTGGCAGTGTATGTACAAATCTACCCTATAATGAT